>CM065123.1:1125000-1222500 GCA_033026305.1 Cirrhinus molitorella | reverse complement strand
TCAAACATGTTACATATATTCAGTGCACAAGAAGTGCATAATAAAACATTTCACAATGACATAACATAGTAGTGATAGTTTAATAAACAAAACTGTAGTAAAATTGTCTTTAACCCTTTAACTGTCACCATCAAACGTTTACTTCAGCATATCCTCCTGAGACCCGAGGAAAAAAATGTCATAATTTTTTTTTATTTTGTGTTTTCCTACTACTTTTGGGTTAAAAAAGTTCTACAATTTAGAGTTTTTAATTTTTTTTATTTTTAATTTTACAGAATGTCCACTGTAGTGGACCACAGGACCATTTTGTTCGAAAACACAGCCAAACTCAAACTCATTAAGATGGTCCTGATGTCCACTATAATTGACATTTATAAAAAGCATAATATTTTAAAACTCAAACAATTTAACTGCTTTAAAAGCTACATTTATTATTCATGACACTTTAATAAACAAATATATATTGGATAAACATTGTAGAAAAACATTTAAAAAGCTATACTTTACATACATTTCCTCTTTCTGTAAAATGTGCTTTTTTTGTATGCCGGCCATTTTGGATGCAGTGTAAGAAGTAGATCCTAACACACCAGCCAATCAAATGACATATCATTAGAAAGCCCAGGATGTCCTCTGTACAGTACAGCAGGAATTTACAGAGTATCTCAAAAAATACATTCATGAAAACCCAATGTCCACTACAGAGGACACAAGTCAATGGGCTGGGTCTCAGGAGGATATTTCAAATAAATCCTAATCTAATCATGACAAACTATATATCGTTGGAAAGGTCTAAACTCCTAAATTGATATTTTACCACTGTTTTGTGTTACAAATTATGTAGGAAAAGTAATAGATTAATTTATGACAAGAGTGCACCTCAAAAAATGTACCTTTTACACAAAAAGACTTTTCTTTTCACGCTTTAGAAATTATAGATCACTTGAAGACTTAACGTTTCAAAATTCATCCTTTGAAAGCCATTTTAAAATCAGACATTGCATTACCATGGAAATTGTACATGAAAATCATATTACAAAATGTTTTTGTTCATGAATTATAAAAAATTGCATTTGGATAGTGCATTTTCATGTCTATGTTCACAATAGGGAGTGACAGCTAAAGGGTTAAAACAGACAACATAAAATAAGTTTAAGATTAAGTAAACTAAATTCCAGTCATCATAAATAAACCTCAAAACCTTTTTTCAGTGCACACACTTCACAATGTACAGTAGTACTAACTGCTTGATAAAACTGTAATAAACTGTCTTAAAAACAGACATGAAACAAATTAAGAATAACTAACCCCAACTCCAGTCATAACAGTAAATAAAAACTAACAAATCAAAATCAAAACCAAAAAACAGATTGCTCTCTTAAAGTTTTTTTGCAAGAAAAAACAGCATGTCCACCATTTCTGGTTTTAAGCTCTGATTGGTTAATATCTTAAAAACGTGCACAAGAATGTATTCTTAATAAACAAACAAATTCATTAATAGATAAAATTGCAGCCTTATGCGATTTAGAAATTGCATGTGCTTAAATTGCGATTTTTTTGCGATTGCGATTAATTGCACAGCCCTACTTCCTTTTAAAATCATTAAAACTTCTCCAAAGGCTTCACTTTCGCGGTACGCTTTTGGAAAACGACACAACGTGGCTAAAGCGTGTCAAGAACAAACCCAAATATATCCCAAAATATTTACAGGGATAAATGCACCAGATGGGGAACGTTCTGCTTTTTTTTTTTTGGGCGCAGACGTACTCCGTGTCTCAGGATATGCTGAACACAGGAGCATTTTAATGAGCGCAAAACATCTGCTGAAACTCCTCTGTCAAGCACTTCTACAAAACACATTTCAGAATTCACCTTTCATAATGTTTGTGTAGATTTAGTCCTTTGAGTTGCATGAAACGCTATGGTCAGTATGTTTATATTGTTGTGAAAATAAATAAAGGCAATTTAATGCATTACTAGTTGTTTTGATTTGCTTCAAATACGGTGGCTACAGTTGCATTGGATTATAGAGGAAAAAACTTTTTTTCAATGGTTGTCATTTATTAAAGATATTCATTTAATTAATTTAGAATTTAAACCTTAAACAAATACTTCAAACTGTAAACAATTTAACTGCAATAACAACGAAAAAGCTTTTATTTTTACAATTCATTTATATATTGTATATGTTGTGAAGGCGAAACAAAACGTTGTCAAATGGTACAGTTAAAAAATAGGTTAAAAAGATCTTTATCGATATCTTTTAATATATATTATTTATAATGTACCATTTTAGATATTGCATTATTTTATTAAGATATTGAATACATGAAACACAAAATGTTTTGCAAAATACAACATGCACATAGCAGTGCATAGTGATTTATCAGTGTAAAATAGATGTCTTTTAATATTTTTTTACATATCGTATTATTTTATATATATATATAATTTGTATATTGTTTTAAACATTGTATTTTGTCTTTATTTCAAAATTATATTTCAATTACACACACACACACACACTATAGAGATCAATTAATTTTTTATATATATTTTAGATATTTTAATATTATTACTTTTTTAGATATTAGAAGATATTGAATAAATTATATATATATATATACGATTGTTTTAAACATCGTATAAACAATTATACAATAAAAACATGTACAATTTTATATATATATATATATATATATATGTGTGTGTGTGTGTAAATATTATTATTTTAATTAATTGTATTAATATTATTATTTTATTAAGATATTGAATAAGTATCCCACAAATCAAAGAAAATACAAATTAGAATAATATAAATATAATGATTTTTATATTGTTTTAAACTGTATTTCATTAAGATACTAAATAAATATCTAAAAAAATATCTAAAATAAATACATTTACAATTATATATATCTTTATTTAAAAATTTCATTGTAATTATATATGTACTATATAGATAGATTAATTTTTTATATATTTTAGATATTTTACTATTTATATTTCTTTAAATATTGTATTATTTTATTATGATATTGAATAAATATTTTTTTTTTATACATTTATAATAATTTTTATTTAAATATTTTTATTTTTATATAATAATTATTATATTATTATATTTAAGATATTATATACAAACACTTTCATGCCAAAATAACAGAAATATATTGTAATATACAATTTTTTATTATAATTTAAGATATTATATTATTTTACTAATATATTGAATAAATGTCCCTATATATATATATATATATATATATATATATATATATATATATATATATATATATATATATATATATATATATATAAATAAATATATATAAAATATATATATAAAATATAATATATAAAATAACAGAAATATGCAGGTTGCATTTGTAGCTATGCATCAGTGTAAAATAGATATTTTATTTCATATATGCCCCCTTGATCATGTGCTGATGTGGCATTCTCCTCAGCTGGTAGAAACAGCAGATGTGTGACTATGACATTTTGTTTGTGCGTGTAATTGGGCTCATGTTAAGTTTGTGATTCACCCCTCCTCTTCCTGCCCCTCATTTCTCCTTCCCGCCGCTGATTAAACCTGCAACCGTTCTCCCCGTCTCGCATTTCCATTCAATCTCAGGGCACCAAAAGCCAGATGCACAAGGTGCTTCCACTTTCACAGCTTCGCAAAGCGATAGAGAGACACAGAGAGAGAGAGAGAGAGAGAGAGAGAGAGAGAGAGAGAGAGAGAGAGAGTCCTGTAGCCCAAGGAAGAACAAGTTGAAAGTGCGAAGGAGGAGGGAAAAAAAAATATGACCAGGGGATGTGATAAAAAATTATCAGCGAGTGTGTTTTCCTGTTTGGTTTTAATCTACATTTAATTAAATTCTTATCTGCTGTGTGCTTATGGCTGCATTTGAATGGCACGACTGCATTCATTATGAATGGTAAAATTGAACTTGGCGCATTGTGTGTGGCCCAATAAAGCAACAAGGCTCACTGCGGTGCATGCAGGAAGAAATCAAGTCAATTAAGACGCTCTTTAAATTACCGCTGTATCAAAACAAGGAGCGCTATAATAGAATCCTGACAGGCAGAATGCAAACAGTCACTGTGTTTAATATACATCAGTCTGGACCGTCCTGAGGGACCCAATTAGGGCCATTACATTACGAGGTCAAATCAAATGCGTAAAGTTCTTCACACAGCTAGGAATAGGCAATTTGTAGACTGATTCTCACTGAAAAAGTGTAAATACTGTGACACTATCAAAACATTGCTGTGTTTGTTTGAGCATCCCCTCTAGTGACACTGGCTCAGCCAATGGGGTGAGTTTAGGGCGGAGCTATGAGTTAGTTTAACCAATTGCATGCTTAGAAAATGTTTTTTGAAAATACATTTAGTGTCATAAAGTTCTAAAAGTTATTTATAATGCTACAAAAGACTTCAAATAAATGCTGTTCCTTTACACTCATAAAAAAATAGTCATATTAGAATATTTTTTATTTTTTTTTTAGGATTATGTGACTGCTGAAAATTCATCATTGCCATCATAGGAACAATTTAAATTTTAATAAAATATAAATAAATAATAGTAATTAAAAAAAAAGAGAGAGAGAAAAGATACATCAACTGATCAAAAGTTAAAAATTTTCTCCCCTTTCTATTCAGCCCCCAAAAAATAAAAAAAATAAAAATAATAATAATAAAAAATCCTAAAAAAAAATTGCATCACAGCTTTCACAAAATTGTGTGACTATTGAAAATTCATAATTGCCATTACAGGAGCACATAAAAAAAATAAAAAATAAAAAATAATAATAATAATAATAAAGATTATAAAAAATGATATGATAAAATAAAATAAAAAAAAATAGTAAATAAAAGTACATAGATATATCAATATATATAAATAAATAAAAAAATACTAAGATACTACAAAAGACACATCAAACTGATTGGAAGTGACAGTCAAGTTATTTATGTTAAATATTTATATTTCAAATGAATGCTGTTTTCTTTTTGATTTATCAAAAACTAATACTATTTCAAATAAAGGTTGTTTTTCTTTCTATTCAGCAATAATTAATTAAATTAATATTAAATAAATATTAAAAAAAGTGTGACTACTGGAAATTCATTCAATACAGAAAAAAAATAAAATAAAATAATAATAATAATAATAATAATAATAATAATAATAATAATAATAATATTATTATATATATATATATATATATATATATATATATATATATATATATATATATATATATATATATATATATAAATAAATGTATATTTTAAATAAATGCTGTCTATTCGCAAAAATATTAAGCAGCACAACTGTCTCTTTTTTTCCTTTTTTTACATTTATAAGAATACAAAATTGTCATAGAATGATTTCTGAAGGATCATGTGACTATAATAAATAAATAAATAAATAAATAAAATACAAAATAAAACTACAAACAAAAGGGTACATCAAACTGATGAGAAGTGACAGAAGCAATTATTTAGACTAATTATTTAGAATTATTTACATTATTTATTTCTGTATAATAACCTTTATACATATTAGTTGTATAAAATATTAGAAATATTGAGAAAAAAATAATTTGGAGTATTTGCGTTTTTTTTTTTTTATTATTTGAGAAGCATCTACAGTGAACTAGTTGTCAGTTTTTTAATAGAATTTAAAAATCACCGTAAATCTTCAAGGAGTCAAATATTACCTCATAACGGGAAGGCAATTTTTTGACCAGATTTTTAGCATTGATTGAATTTAGAATTTTTATTTTATTTTATTTTATTTTATTATTTACTTTATTTATTTTTATTATTTTTATTTTTATATATATTTCATTTTTAGAATTAAGATTGATTAGAAGGTGCTCCCGAAATTCTGACTGTGCTCCTACCTTTATAAAGTCAATCACCCCAGACCCTAAGTATATTTAAAGACTCCACTTTGTTAGAAATAAAGCAGAGGTGCATGAGCTCCATCAAAAAGAGCGCAGCGATATACGCTAATGCCTTTGACGAAGAGCAGGATTTGCAGGCTTCCATACGGCAGAGAGCCATTCATCAGAGGAAGGACAGAATAAGAGCCACAACGCAGACGCTACAGTCAGACCTGCCAAAATCCTTAAATTCAGATCAGGCCTTTGCATGTGTGTGAGAGAGAGAGAGAGAGATGAATGGCCACTGTGCGTTCCAGAGGGATCGCAACAGATAATCGCGTCTCTCTGGAGCGGCGGCGGAGCGCTCAGATCTGCTCTTTTAAAATAATGTCGAGGGAGTAAAGTGTCTCCAAAAGCCCCTGCGTGCAGGTTATCTTGGGCATTCTGTGTTTGCCGTTTAAATCTTAACGGGACACGAGCAGGTGCGGAGAGCAAATACGTCTGGAGTGGATAGGAACTGGAGTGGAAATGTTGTTGCAGAGGAGGGAAAGATTAGCTGCGGCATGGGCCTACGGAGATGAAAGTCTTTTATTCCCTCCGCAGAAAGAAAACCGAGGTGGGGAAATAAAACGTGCGCACCTTGGACAACTCAATTTTAGGATGTCCATTACCTCACAAACGTCACTGATCATCAGAACTAACATTTATATGCTTTGCATTGCATTCATTTTTGTGAATCAGTTGCATCACATTGAGAAAAAAGCACTTCAAATACCATCATTTTATTGATAAATTGATTATATTACACTATTTGTTGTACATTATTTATTTTTTATTATATTTAATTTATATCTAGTTTTTGTAATGTTATATTATCGTATATTGTGCTATAATAGTAATAATAATAATTATTATTTTATGTGTTTACGGATTCATTTGAATTATTTTCTGTTTACACATATATTTGAAATGTTTCTTATTGTAAAATATATTTTTTTTTAATGAATCATTTATATATAAATTAAATTAAATAAATAAATATATATATATAAAAAAATATGATATGTTTAGAGAAAAACAAGATAACACCAGATGCCCGAAAACATTATTTAGTACTAATTAGTAAGTAAATTTGTTCAGTAGCCTACTTGCTTTGGTTCAAAGCTACTGAGAGTTTCTTTAATAACTCACACACTACTTGAAATCTACCTGCAATTTTTAGTCTAAGAAACATGCATGCCACAATAATAACACAGGTAAAATATTGACACCTCAAAATAACAATTTAATTGCTTTCTTGAATATTTTAACTTTTAAATAACACATTCTTTTGGCTCTTCCTAATTCCTTTAGTCAGGAATAATGTTTAAAGCAAAAAAATATATAAATTAAATAAAATAAATTTTCTAAATTATAGCATTGTCTAGTTTTATTAGTGGAAGTTAGTGTTCAACTGAATTTATGTTATTTTTTAATTTATTTATTTACAAAAATAGCCCACTTTTTTATTTTATTTTCTGTTTTCAGAATTGTCTAGTCTGCAATTATTTAGACCAAAGCCATTTTTAATAATAACTTTTATACATATACAAACATATATATCTATTTTTATTATATAAAAATTGTATTTGCACTTTTCAAAAAAGCCTTTTTCATTTTAGTAGCATCTACAGTGAACTAGTTATCATTTTTCAATAGAATTTATTATAGAAATTTGCACTTATCATATATTTTTAAATGTATTATTATTATTATTATTATTACTACTATCATTGGTAAACATTTTTTACAAACTGATTTTTTTTCTTTTTAGAGACAAAATATTTTTAGACTGTATTTTCTGTTTACATCTACATATTTTATATTTCTCATTATTTTTCATAATTACATATTTATATATATTAGAATATTTAACCACAAAATATGATTTGTATAATTTATATGTACAATTATATTATTTATTTAAAAATGTTTAATATTTTTTTATATTTCCAAAGTATATAATCTAATCTAATCTAATCTAATCTAATCTAAAATTTTATTTATCTATTTAATTTAAATTAGACAATGGTCCCAAATGATAGTGTTTTATTGGTGGTAGTTAGTAATCAACTGAATTTATTTACATAATTACATTGTTTTTATTGAAATCATTTAATTGTTATTTAAACTATATATTAATTATTTATAATCTATAATTTCTATATAATTTACAGTATATTTTTTATTATTAAATGCATATTTGTAAAATAACATCACATGAATTAGATTATGACACTAAATTATAGTGTTATTCCTTAATTTAATTTATTTAAATAATTTCATTATTATTTAAACTATATAGTAATGATTTATAACATATACTATATTTCATTCATTTGAATTAAATTATTGTGCCATCTAATTTCGTTGGTGGTATTATGGTTTAATTTAATTTATTTAAATAATGTATTTTTTATTTAAATAATTTCATTATACTTAACTACATTAATTATTTATAATATATAATTTCATATTATTTATATTTCTTATTCGTAATGTACATTTGTGTAATACGGTCTTATTTATTTGTATTAAATGATAGTGCTATATTGAATTGTTGTCTAGTTTTATTGGTGGTAGTTCGTGCTTAAAGTAGTGTTTAAAGTAATGGACCACTATACAGTCAAAGTGCATATTTTTTTGTCTTATATTTTAAATGAGGGGTAGTTTATACCTTGGGTAGCTTCTGCAACACTAACATGTCAACCACAATTCAAGAGAACTTTATTTATGCTGCCATTTAAATATGACGAGGGTCAAATGCATAAATCTCTATGGCTGTTTAATGACAGTGGATTGTAGATTGCTCTTTTGTTTATCTTTTAAATGAACACACACACACACACACACACACACACACACACACACACACGTGCAACATGCCAGTCTGTGGCGGCTGCGTTTGATATGCTGTCTGAATGATTCATTTAGCTCTCGCTTTCAATTGTCTCTGTAATTGACCGGCGGCAGCGGCACGCGACACCGTCACCCGTTCGTTATCTTCGCGGTGGCCCCGTTTGGGCGACGTTGAACAGCGGGTCTGTGAACTTCTCACGGCTGATGGCAGACACTGAAAATTAACCCAACTTCTCATTATCATCATAAAGCATTTGCTCAGCGACAGCGTGACACCTGCAACCTTCATTTGCACATGCTAAAACAATACAAGACGCACACTGTTTTTGTTTTGAGGCTAATGTATGCACTTCATACAGAATATTCATTTTTGAACACCAAAGTCATGGGTAGCTAACATGCAATCTTGGAAAACTTTTTTTGGAGCAGTGCAATTTTTAAAACAATAAAAACTTTATACATACAATTTCAGGCTTGCACAAAATCTGAGGTGTTTTCAGAATGATCTAGACGGCAATTATTTAGACCAAATCATTTTTTAATAATAATCTACACTACCGTTCAAAAGTTTGCGGTCAGTAAGACTTGCAATTTTTTTTTAATGAAGTCAAGGCTGCATTTATTTGATCAAAAATACAGAAAATAAACTGTAATATTACAAAATGTTATTACAATAGAAAATAATGGTTTTTATTTTCATATACTTTAAAATATAATTTATTCCTGTGATGCAATGCTGATTTTTCATCAGCTGTTACTCAGTTTCCCAGGCTTAAGTGTCACATGATCTCTCAGAAATCATTCTGATATTCTCAATTATTAGTAGAATTATCAGTTTTGGAAACAGTTGTGCCGCCAATGTTTTTTTTTTTAATATTTTTTTCTTTCAAGAACATTTATTCAAACTATAAATCTTTTCTTGCAATGTAAATCTATTACGTCACTTTTTATTAATGTAACAATTTATTCATTTCTTTCAAAAAACAAAACAAAAAAACGAACGAATAAACATTTACTGACCCCAAACATTTGAACGGTAGTGTTTGTGTGACACTGGAGCACAAAACCAGTCATAAGTCGCTGGGGTTTATTTGTAGCAATAGCCAAAAATACATTGTATGGGTGAAAAATCATTAGGAGAAAAAGTTTGGACACACCCTCTCATTGTTTTTAAAGAAGTTTCTTATGCTTATCAAGGCTGTTTTCACTTGATCAAAATACAGAAAAATAATGCAATATTGTGAAATATTATTACGATGTAAATCAATGCTTTTCAATATTAATATATATTAAAATGTAATTTATATCTGTAATTAAAGCTGAATTACTCCAGTCTTCAGTGTCACATGATCCTTCAAAAATCATTATAATATTCTGATTTATTATCAGTATTTTTTTTTTGAACCTGTGATACTTTTTTCAGGATTTTTTAATCAATAAAAGGTTAAAAAAGAACAGCATTTATTTAAAATAGAAAGGTTTTCTAACAATATACACTACTGTTCAAAAGTTTGGGGTCAGTACATTTTTATTCTTTCTTTTTTTTTTGAAAGAAATTAATACTTTTATTCACCAAGGATGTGTTAAATTAATAAAAAAGTGATAGCATAGATTTACATTGTTAGAAAAGATTTAGATTTTGAATAAATCTATTCATCAAAGAATCCTGAAAAAACAATCACAGGTTGCAAAAAAATATTTGATAATTCTAATAATAAATCAGCATATTAGAATGATTTCTGAAGGATCGTGTGACACTTAAGACTGGAGTAACAGCTGATGAAAATTCAGCTTTGCATCACAGGAATAAATTATATTGGAAAGTATATTCAAATAAAAAACATTGTTTTATATTGTAATAACATTTTGCAATATTATTGTTTTTTTTTTCTGTATTTTTGATCAAATAAATGCAGCCTTGATGAGCAGTCAAGCCACTGAATAAAAAAGAAAAAAGGTAATTGCGACTTTTGCGTCATATAAACTCGCAATTTGGACTTTGTAACTCAAAATTGTGACTTTATTTCTCAGGCTTTTTTCAGTGCAATTATTTGGGCCAACGCTATTTTTCAATAATAATAATAATAATAATAATAATAATAATAATAATAATAATAATAATAATAATAATAATAATAATAATAATAATAATAATAATAATAATAATAATAATAATCATCATCATCATCATCTTTATACATATAATTTGTATAAGCTATAAAAAAAAAATATTGAAAAAGGTTATACTTTGGAGCATTTGCATTAACTAGTGACTACTTATTTATTTGTTATTAGTTATAATTAGTTATTAGGTATAATATTAGTTAATATTTGTTATAATTTATTATTAAATTATTATAAAAAAAATTATAGCTTTTAACTTTTTTAAACTTTCTTAAAATTCTTTACAATTCTTTTCTAGTCTTTTTTATCTAGTTATTATTATTATTATTATTATTATTATTATTATTATTAATTGTTGTTGTTTTTGTTGTCGACAGTAATCAGATTTTTATTATTTTATTTTATTTTTAGAGACAAAATATTTTTGTGTACCAAGGTGAGGAAAAAATCCTAAAAAGTACAAAAATGGTAATAACCTGTGCAGCAAAGTCAATAAAGTTTAATCTTTAAATAGCATCCTCAGGAAAAAATTAATAAATAAATAATCCTAAAAAAGGCACTACAATATACAATTGCATAAAATATTCCTATAGAAATAAACACAAATACGAAGCTAAACTTGTAAAGTTAATTAAGCAATACAAAAGCGTCAACTAGAAATTACGATTCTGAGCTGTCTACAAGTTTATTGTCATTTTACGGTTGAAGCTACACTGAAACAAAAGCTTGAAATTTGCCAGCACTTCTACGGAAAGATTTTGCACTTGCTGGCAGAACAATCCACTTTAACTTTACATTTTTTGTAGTCAGACCTGCTTTTGTGTTGCAGAGTTCACATCATACCCCAACTCCAGCTAAATCCCGCTCGGAATACATTTGGTTTTTCTCCTTTTTAATTTAAATATGGATATTTGCGAACAGCCAGCGGTGCGGGTAACACACTGCCGTCGTTCGCCGAGTCTTTCTCTGGCTGGCTGAGCTAAGCAGGTTTAGGAGGACACTCTCCAATGAGACGAGGCCCAGACTTCGCCAGGAGCGTCACAGCGGTCCACTTATCCTCGGAGAAACTCTCCGGGCCGCCCGGGTTTATCGATCGCTCGCACCAGCGACCGCGCATCAGCGCATCGAGCCCGAATCCGGGACCGGATGCCCCCCACACCTCATTAACGGCCCTTTGACAGGCCACGCCACTAATGCGCCCTTAATCTGCTCCAAATCACTCTAAATGTCAAGCTTGGGCAGGGGACTTCAGGCTCAATGCACCAAGCGCTTAGCGGACGACCAGCCGCCTGATCGCAACTCGTTTCTGCTTTCAACTTTTGTTTCGGCGACACAGAGTGGTGAATCTATGAGGTCAGTTTTTAGGCCGATCGGATTTTAGCATCGCACTGGTTTCATTGACAAAAACGCAATAGGGTTTTACCATAGGCTTTTGGATTAACGCAAAATAAGCTTCATCTATAGTTCATGAAATTGACACGATCTGTCCATCTAGATCCGGGGTGGGCAAACTTTTTGACTCGAGGGCCACATGAAGGCTGCATAATATGTTTATAAAAAATGAGGCTTTGATGTGACCCTGGAGCACAAAACCAGTCATAAGTCGCTGGGGTATATTTCTAGCAATAGCCAAAAATACATTGCATGGGTCAAAATTATAGATTTTTCTTTTATGTCAAAAATCATTAGGTTATTATGTAACGATCATGTTCCATGAAGATATTTAGTAAACTTCCTATCGTAAATGTATCTGTGTTATGTAATGTTATGTAATCTGTAATGTGTTCATTATTGATTAGTAATATGCACTACTAAGAACTTTATTCTGGACAACTTTAAAGGTGATTTTCTCAATATTTAGATTTTTTTGCACCCTCAGATTGCAGATTTCAAAGAGTTGTATCTCAGCCAAGTATTGTCCGATCTCAATGAACCATACATCAATGGAAAGCTTATTTATTCAGCTTTCAGATGACACATGGTTTTGTGGACCAGGGTCACATATATTGTTTAATTCTAAATTAACACTCACTTACTACTGTACTGTATGTATACTTGTACATACATGGCAGTTGCCATATTTTTTTTTAAGAGCACTTCATGATACACAGATAAGTTGCATTACTGTACAAGTCGATTAATGTATAAGACACATTTTATCATTTCATTTAGAAATAATGTAAAAATATAGCTGCAAGCAGCGATTCAGGGGCCAAGCCTGCAAAGGGCTGTAGCACAGCGCAGAGCAAGAAGAACCAACAGGATTTCAAATGGAAATGAATGCAAAACAGATTAAAAAAACATGTATAATTGAACAAAATTGGGAGGAAGAGTAGTAAAAACACTGTTTTTCATTGACTTCAATAATGACAAATGAGAAATCATTAGAATCGGCATAAACCAGGAAATATAAAAAGGATATAAAAATAATATAAGCGTTTTGGCAAAAGTCATTATATCTCTTGAACGCTAGGTGGCTGTGTTCAAACTTCTCAGGTACCTCCGAGACATGCTGTCGATGATCCCTGTCAATTTTTGTGCAGATATGTCAAAAGGTAAAAAAAAAAATTGCAATATGTGACACATTTCAAAATGGCGGTCATGTGGTTCAGCTGATCCTGGAACAACTGATATCTCCCGATTTGGGCAAAATAGCATTGCACTGGTTTCCTCGACAAAAAGGCAATAGGGTTTTCCCATAGGCTTTCGGATTATCGCAAAAAATCATCCATAGTTCATGAAATTTACACATTTTGTCCATCTAGATCAGTGGTTCTCAAACTGGGGTACGTGAACAAAACCATTGTACGCTGAGCTTTGCCATTCATTTAATTCTACCCCAATTTAAAGTAACATTTAAACGGAGCATGCATTTCTGACAAGTAAAATGCCGCTTTTAGTATAAAACGAGCCGTAAACGGTCAAAAGTTAATTACCTCATCTTTTGCGGTCAAAACTGCATTCACACCAGCAGCGTGTGTATGATAGGATGCCCGCAGAGTATGCTGCTTTTAAAGTAGATTTATAGCACTTAATAGCATGAATAATAAATATTGACACCGATTGTAAATAGACATCAATTTAGGAAACTCTCTTCGATACAGAAACATGCCCTGTGCAAGTTGTTTTTCATGTTCAAAATACGATAAGAATGAAATTCTCTGAATAGCCCATCCAAACGATGTGATTAGCTGTTCGGCATGATGACATTTAATTTCTCTGAGAGACAGGTGTGTTATTTGATAGCAATCTTTCCTTCGAAAGCCACATTTCTAGCATTTGCAAAACAGCATTTTTCCATCTTAAAAACATATCGAAATTACGACCTATGCTCTCAATGTCAAATGCAGAAAGGTTAATTCATGCGTTCATGACCTCCAGGATAGATTATTGTAATTCTTTATTGGGTGGTTGTTCTGCACACCTAATAAACAAACTCCAGCTGGTCCAAAATGCAGCAGCTAGAGTGCTTACTAGAACCAGAAAGTATGAACATATGAGCCTGGTTCTGTCAACACTGCACTGGCTCCCTATTAAACATCGTATTGATTTTAAAATTACTTATAAAGCCCTCAATGGTTTAGCTCCTCAGTACTTGAGCAAGCTTTTTTCATCTACGCTCATATTAGTCTGTCTCTTGCTTATTCCGAGTTCATCGTTGCCACTCAGATCCAGTCTGTATCCTGGTCAGATGGTCACTGCAGTCCCATGATCCAGTCCATATCCAGATGGTGGATCCTCCCAAGGTTTTTTTCTCCATTTCTGTCAACGATGGAGTTTTAGTTCCTTGCCGCTGTCGCCTTTGGCTTGTTCAGTTGGGGACACTTAATTTTAGGCAATATTGTATACTAATAGAACTGAGCTGGATGATAGCATCACTGAATAACTGAATAATTAACTCCCTTTAACTGAAAATTGTTTACTACCTTCCTATTTGATACTGTAAAGCTGCTTTGACACAATCTGTATTGTAAAAAGCGCTATATAAATAAAGGTGACTTGACTTGACGGAACGTAACAGGAGTGAGGTGTAACTGGTGTGTTTTATGTCGTAGAATAAAACGTGAAAGTATCTTGAGCTTGTGTTAACCACGGACCTTATTTAAGGGATTTAACCAAAATTCCATTCAAAAAACCCATTGACTGTGACAATGGGTCCGGAAGTGGTCAAATGCAAACTCGCTTCCGGGTTTTTGCCTACAAAGTGACGTCACAGTTGCCCCAATCTATTAACACACACTTTTAAAACCAAAACGCTTTTCAGTTTAAAACTAAATGATAAGAAGAATGGCATCTAAGCTAATGTTAGTCTGTCTCTTGCTTATTCCAAGGTCATCGTTGCCACTCAGATCCAGTCTGTATCCTGGTCAGATGGTCACTGCAGTCCACTGATCCAGTCCGTATCTGGAAGGTGGGTCAGCACCTATAGATGACCTCTACAGTTACAAATTGCTTGTTTGTTTTGTTGGTCAGAGGAGAACTGACCCCCGACTGAACCTGGTTTCTCCCAAGGTTTTTTCTCCATTTGTGTCAATGATGGAGTTTCGGTTCCTTGCCACTGTCGCCTCTGGCTTGCTCAGCTGGGGACACTTAATTTCCAGCGAAAATTGAACTGAGCTGGCTGATAGCATCACTGAATTCAATAATTAACTCCCTTTAACTGAAAATTGTTTACTACCTTCCTATCTGATACTGTAAAGCTGCTTTGACACAATCTGTATTGTAAAAAGCGCAATATAAATAAAGGTGACTTGACTTGACTTAAAGGAACGTAACAGGAGTGTGGAGTAACTGGTGTGTTTTATGTCATAGAATAAAACGTGAAAATATCTTGAGCTTGTGTTAACCACTGACCTTATTTAAGGGATTTAACCAAAATCCCATTCAAAAATCCCATTGACTTTGGGACGATGCAACCGGAAGTGCTCAAATGCAAACTCGCTTCCGGGTTTTTTTGCCTACAAAGTGACATCATAGGTCCCCCAATCTATTAACACACACTTTTAAAACCAAAATGCTTTTCAGTTTAAAACTGATTATAAGAAGAATGGTATCTAAGCTAATATTAGTCTGTGTCTTGCTTATTCCGAGGTCATCGTTGCCACTCAGATCCAGTCTGTATCCTGGTCAGATGGTCACTGCAGTCCACTGATCCAGTCCATATCTGGATGGTGGGTCAGCACATATAGATGACCTCTACAGTTACAAATTGCTTGTTTGTTTTGTTGGTGAGAGGAGAACTCACCCCCGACTGAACCTGGTTTCTCCCAAGGTTTTTTCTCCATTTGTGTCAATAATGGAGTTTCGGTTCCTTGCCACTGTCGCCTCTGGCTTGCTCAGTTGGGGACACTTAATTTCCAGTGAAAATTTAACTGAGCTGGATGATAGCATCACTGAATTCAATGAACTCCCTTTAACTGAAAAATGTTTACTACCTTCCTATCTGATACTGTAAATCTGCTTTGACACAATCTGTGTTGTAAAAAGCGCTATATAAATAAAGGTGACTTGACTTGACTGGACTTAAAGGAATGTAACAAGAGTTACTGGTGTGTTTTATGTCATAGAATAAAACGTGAAAGTATCTTGAGCTTGTGTTAACCACAGACCTTATTTAAGGGATTTAACCAAAACCCCATTCAAAAATCCCATTGACTTTGGGACGATGCAACCGGAAGTGCTCAAATGCAAACTCGCTTCCGGGTTTTTTTGCCTACAAAGTGACGTTACAGTTCCCCCAATCTATTAACACACACTTTTAAAACCAAATGCTTTTCAGTTTAAAACTGATTATAAGAAGAATGGCATCTAAGCAAATATTAGTCTGTCTCTTGCTTAATATTCCGAGGTCATCGTTGCCACTCAGATCCAGTCTGTATCCTGGTCAGATGGTCACTGCAGTCCACTGATCCAGTCCGTATCCAGATGGTGGGTCAGCACCTATAGACGATGATATTGTATACGAATTGATCTGAGCTGGATGATAACATCACTGCATTCAATAATTAACTCCCTTTAACTGAAAATTGTTTACTACCTTCCTATCTGATACTGTAAAGCTGCTTTGACACAATCTGTATTGTAAAAAGCACAATATAAATAAAGGTGACTTGACTTGACTTGACTTAAAGGAACGTAACAGGAGTGAGGTGTAACTGGTGTGTTTTATGTCGTAGGATAAAACGTGAAAGTATCTTGAGCTTATTTAAGGGATTTAACCAAAATCCCATTCAGAAATGATGCAACCGGAAGTGCTCAAATGCAAACTCATTTCCCGGGTTTTTGCCTACAAAGTGACGTCACAGTCCCCCCAATCTATTAACACGCACTTTTAAAACCGCAGCCTCGCTCGCTCTCATCCTTAATGAGAAACGCCATCCCTCGCTGAAGGAGAGAGAGACTGAGGCTGTTTATTAATAATCGAGTTGTGCAATGTTATCAGCCCGCACACAATCCCACCAATAGTTTGCCCTGATGGTAGCTGGGTTCCTCATTAGCTGAACATATTTAATCCAGAAGTTTCTTATCAAATGTCACACCTGCATCTCCAAATGGCATTTCCACATTCAGCGGCATGTATTTGGGAGATGACGCTCCAAGGTGCTTTACGGAGATTAAGCGGCGGAGAGAGTGCGAGCTTATTTTATCATTTAGCGGGTCTGGAATGAATCCAAGGAGTTTTTGTCTTGTTGTTGTAATTAGAAAGCCTTTTAAGTGATAACGGCTGCATAGGAATATGAATATGGAGCGATCGGGCCTGTTCTTTTCTCTTTTTCCTCCCTCCTCCCCTCCTCTCCTTTTCAATTGTTGAATGCAGCGTTTTTTATTTTTTTGTCGTATGCTGTAGCAAGGATTAACTCTGGCTTCTGAAGTTTAATGAAAGACTTGAAAGTAGGCAAACGCCCCGTTGGGGAACTCACTCACTTTTGGCTCTTTTCCACTCCTGACAACATTTTCCTTCGTCAAAATCAAAAGGACAGTCGTGACCGGAAAGCTTTCTCTTTGGCCTCATGCTAATGCAATAAATCACTCTCTGCTGTGCTGATGAACCGGGACACTTTAAGACAATATTGCTAAATTCACACACCGTAATCGGCGATGAGGGTAATACGTTACATAATCAGATTACTTGTTTGGAAGTATTGCATAACTTCTTGGATTTACATCATAAATTATTTAAAATTTGGAGCTCAGTAAGTTTTATTTTTGCAATAAGTTGCACTTATTTTATTAGACAGCAATATTATTATTATAATTTATAAAAAAAGGTAAATTAAATTATAATAATATGTTCACACTGGAGTAATATCTGCAAAAGCTTGCAACATTTTGTTGTTTATTTTATTTTTCATTTTTGATAGTAGTCAACATTTGAAGTGGATCACAAAAATTCATCAAAGTTGTTTTACTTTTAACTTTGTTGATTTTAAACATAACATTTGTTTTATTTAAATTAATATTTTATATATATAATATTTGTATTTCTATATTTTCATATTTTTTCATTTAAAATGTTACTATTAATTATTTTAATACACAAGTTTAAACTGCATTAAAATAATAATAATAATAATAATAATAATAATAATAATAATAATAATAAAAATGTTGCTTTGGGATTTTTTTTTTAATTCAGGTAAAGTTTATTTTATTTAAAGTAATGATTTTTATTAATATTTTGATTTCTATATTTTCAGATGTTTTTGATGTATATCTATATAATTTTTATTTAAAATATTATTATTAGTTATTTTAATACATCAAGTTTAAACTACATTACAATTAAAATGTTGCCTTGCAAATTTTAATAAAAAAAGGTAAAGTTTATTTTATTTAAAGTATTTCAATTGTAGCTTCAGTTATTTTAGTCAAATGTAAACTACATAAAAAAAAAAAATGTTACTTGAAACAAAAGTAAATAAATAAATAAATAAATATATATATTTCTTTTTTTTTTATTTCAGGTAATGTTTATTTTATTTAAAATAAAGATTTATTTTTTTCTAATGGTTTTAGTTTTTTTATTTAATAACCATGGCTGAAAGATCATTGGAGGACAATTTTTCAATAGGAAAGATGCAATGATTTAAATGTGGCTTTAGAAATGGAAGCATCTAAAAAGAACCATACTTTTGCACCAGTATTTCATTCAAGAAATGCAAATCTAGATATTTTATTTTATTTGGAGTAATACAACATGCTTGTTTTCATAGCATGCAAACACAAGCCTGCGACAAAAAGAAAAAAGTCGACGACTGCACTTAAAGCACACAGAGAGACAAGAAACGCTTCACTCTGAACTCTCTACACCGATACTAATTTCTCAAGGTCTCGCCGGCATTATCTAACGAGAAAAAGAGAGAGATACAGAAGATGATTTTGATATATATCTATATAATTTTTATTTTAAATATTATTATTAATTATTTTAATACATCAAGTTTAAACTACATTAAAATTAAAATGTTGCCTTGCGAATTTTAACAAAAAAAGGTAACGTTTATTTTATTTAAAGTATTTCAATTGTAGTTTCAGTTATTTTAGTACATCAGATTTAAACTACATTAGAATAAAAAATGTTGCCAAAAAAAAAATATAATAATAATAATAATAATAATAATAATATATACATTTTTATTTTATTTTATGATTTATTTTTTTCCCCTAATGGTTTTAGTTTTTTTTTTTTAGTTACCTATAATAACCATGGCTGAAAGATCATTGGAGGACATTTTTTCAATAGGAAAGATGTATAAAAATGTAATGCTTTAAACGTGGCTTTAGCAACGGAAAAACCATTTGCACCAGTATTTCATTCAAGAAATGCAAATCTAGATATTTTCTAGATATTTTATTATATTTGGAGTAATGCAACATGCTTGTAAACACAAGCCTGCGACAAAAAAGAAAAAAGTCGACGACTGCACTTAAAGCGCACAGAGAGACAAGAAACGCTTCACTCTGAACTCTCTACACCGATACTAATTTCTCAAGGTCTCGCCGGCATTATCTAACGAGAAAAAGAGAGAGATACAGAAGGGAAGTCGGCGCAGAGTCCCTGGTGTGCATCCAGCAAAGCTGCTCACCATCAGCCCAGAGATAAGTGCAAAACTGAGAGGTATTGATCCAGTAATAGCAGCTGATGCTTTGACGCCCGACACCTTAACCCCGCAGACATAATGTCACAGCCTCTTATCCCAGCCTCTTAACACCGGCCGACTATCTCCCCTCGCCTGTCAGACCCCCGTAATACGCTTCTCAAAGCTCGCCCTAAATCACCCAAATCATCGCGCCTTCACACGTTATTTATTTTCCATCTATAACGCGGCGCGAGACAGCGAGCGGCACGAAGTGATTTACAGTTCAAGTAAAAAAGGTTACGCCTGTTTTTTCTTTATTTATCCCCAAAGACCTACAACATCTGTCAAGGCGACCGTATTCTCTCTCAGCTCCTATCATTGTGTGGAGCTCCACGCCGCAATTATAGAGCAACCGAAGGCTGATTGTGTGCGACTACGCCGCATGACAAATACTGCGGGGGGGGACCGGCGCGCCCTCGCCGGCGCAGCGGCTTAGACGCTCTCATTAACGCGGAGCTCGCCACTGTAACGACGCTCTAATACACTCGGATAGGTGTGAATAATACCTAATGCCACCTAATTACTCCGCCGCTAATATGCGGGGCGCTCCGCAACAGCGGCGCCTCTAAAGCGACGGCAGTATCTGGAGAGAAATCGTGCGCCTTTGAGTCACCCAAGGGTGAGCATGATAATTAACTGAGTAAAGAGATTTTTGCTTTTATTTTTGGGAGGAAGAAAGGGAGAAACAATTGCTGGAGATAAACAATGCGAATGCCGGTTTGAATGGATATTGAACCGTGGTTTGATGTCCTGATGTCAAACGTCAGCGGTTTTTATAATGTATAAATCATAATGCGCTGTTTTAATAAAGCAATGCAGGATGATATATTTTTGAAGGCCTAGCTGAAAGGTAGAATCACTCTAGCGGTGGGTAATATGACAAAATCTTATATTACACTAGCAGTCAAAAGTTTGGACACACCCTCATTTTATGCTTTTTAGAGTCTCTTATGCTCATCAAGGCTTTATTTATTTGAGCAAAAATACAGAAAAAACACTGTAATATTGCAAAATGTTATTGCTATATAAAACTATGGTTTTTATTTTAATATACTTCACAGTATAATTTATTTCTGTGATGCAAAGCTGAATTTTTATCAGCTGTTACTCCAGTCTTAAGTGTCACATGATCCTTCAGAAATCATTCTAATATACTGATTTATTATTAGAATTATCAAATATTTTTTTGCAACCTGTGATTGTGTTTTCAGGATTCTTTGATGGGTAACAAGTTAAAAAGAACAGCATTTATTCAAAATATAAATCTTTTCTAACAATGGAAATCTATGCGATCGCTTTTTATTAATTGAACACATCTTTGGTGAATAAAAGTGTTAATTTCTTTCAAAAAAAGAAAGAATATAAATGTGCTGACGCCAAACTTATGAACAGTAGTGTATATTGTTAGAAAACCTTTCTGTTTTAAATAAATGCTGTTCTTTTTTAACCTTTTATTGATCAAAAAATCCTAAAAAACTGAAAATAAATCAGCATATTAGAATGATTTTTGTTGACACTGAATACTGCAGTAATGATTCTGGAAATTCAACTTTAATTACAGATATAAATTAAATTGTAATGTATATTAATATAGAAAAACATTGATTTACATCGTAATAATATTTCACAATATTACACTTTTTTCTGTATTTTTGATCAAGTGAAAGCAGCCTTGATAAGCATAAGAAACTTCTTTAAAAAAAACATTAAATGAGAGGGGGTGTCCAAACTTTTGACTGGTAGTGTGTATACACATATATATATATATATATATATATAAGCGTGATGTTTAATGTCTAGCATCTAGACACATTTTGCTACTTTTCAAGATGCTTAAAAGCTTTAAAAAAAAAAATCACTGATGTGTTTTATGTCAGAGAATTAAACAAATATCTTGAGCTTGTGTTAACCACAGACATTTTTTTTTTTTTTCAGGTTTTTAACCACAAACTTATTTGAAAAACCCATTAAAGATGAAAACGGAAGTTCAAAAATTTACTTTTAAAAATAGTTCCTTCAGCACTCTGGAATTTCAGTCTTTTCCTCACATAAAACCATCAAATTGCTTCAGTGAATAGACATCTGTCTTTTTCATGAGAATGAAAGGGAGAAACAGTCTATTCAAACATCATTGACAGGACATATGTGACCCTGGACCACAAAACCAGTCATATGTGTCAATTTTTCGAAATTGAGTTTTATACAACATCTGAAAGCTGAAAAAAATAAGCTTTCCATTGATGTATGGCGTGTTAGGATGACAATATTTGACCGAGAAAATTATGTAAATCTGGAATCTGAGAGTGCAAAAAAATCTAAATATTGAGAAAACCACCTTTAAAGTTGTCAAAATTAAGGTCTTACCAATGCATATATGACCCTGGACCACAAAACCAGACTTAAGTCACTGGAGTATATTTGTAGCAACAGCCAAAAATACATTGTATGGGTCAAAATTACACATTTTTCTTTTATGCCAAAAATCATTAGGATATTAAGTAAAGATCATGTTCCATGAAGATATTTTGTAAGTTTCCTAGCGTAAATATATCAAAAGTTAATTTTTGATTAGTAATATGCATTGCTAAGAACTTCATTTGAACAACTTTAAAGGCGATTTTCTCAATATTTAGATTTTTGCACCCTCAAAATTTGTTTTAAAATCTCAATAATGGACCCTTATGACTGGTTTTGTGGTCTAGGGTCACACATGACTAATCAAAAATACGTTTTTGACATATTTACGGTAGGTAATTTACAAAATATCTTCACGAACATGATCTTTGTTTAATATCCCAATGATTTTTGGCATAAAAGAAAAATCAATAATTGTGACTCATATTATGTATTTTTGGAAATGCACTCCAGGGTCAAATATTTAAGTAAAATAATAGTCAAATCATACTAATTCGTATTTTAAAAGATCAACTAAATATCCTCACATTTATTGTTCACATGCATGCTGAAAAAAAGCATCATTAATTTAAATATAGCTTAATAAACCATATTCTGAACTGAATGAGAATGGAGCAGAAGAGCAAAGCTTCAGCAACTAAAGACGTTTCCTTCTCTCAAACTAAACCCTAAGCACACTTGCATGGATAGATTTCATATTTCTTTCCCTTTCGCTAGCAGAAACAATTGCTTAAGATGAACAATCCAAATATCTGTGCGTTGTTGCCGACGTTCCCTTGAATACTAAACACCATCGTTTACCTTTCAGCTTTGCATTCTTGTTGTTTTTGTTGAGGAACTGTCAAAGGCTAGATAGTGCCTTTGCTAAAGGATATTGCCAAACATTGACATTATATGCAAATGTTGTTTATGATCTGGCAGGCGGTACAGATCCTGTCTTCAGCCCACGGCAACTTCCCAAAGCCACGCCGCTGAATCAGGCCTCTAATGAGATCTCAAGGGCTGCAGTTAGAGCGCCACTTTGTGCCGCAGCAGTCGAGACGTACAGCAACAACTCGGAGGCCTCCATATGTTGCCCAGGAGGCTGAGAGACTAACCCAGTGTTTCAGACAGTACAAGCAATCCCCGCTCTCTACTTCCTTTTACCGTGAGCTCAGAGACACAGTGAGGAAGGTGATGGAACATCAAGACGCTGGGCCAGTCGAGTGCAACTTTATTTACGTTCCCTTCGGGCGTTTGCTGCAACATCTCGTCTGCTGGTGAGTGTTGAAAGGCCAATGCAAACTTACAACCCATTTGCAGTTAGCAAGAGTGCTGGTAGTTGGGGAAAGCTCAGAAAAATGCAAGAATCAACCCACATGCAAACACGCTGATGAGCACAAAAATATGCATGTTTGAATCATCAGAAAAAATGCACTTAATATTAAACAGGGCTCGAAATTGCGACCATTTTGGTCGCATATGCTCCCGAAATTTTATCTATGCGACCTCAAAATATATTTGGGAGCATTTGTGCAAACGTACAAACGTTCACAGTATGTGGCTTCTGTGTGCTGAATGCGGTGACAGATTTTAGATTGGTTAATATTAGCTGTCAATCACTCTGCTAACTACTACGGTTAATGTAAAGGGCTGAAGAAGAGGGAAAATGAAAAGAACACTGACAGATTTCTTTTGCAAACTGCCTAAAGTTACAAATAATGGCACTGGTGAAAGAGAATTTTACTTGCCCTGCCGGACAGTAACCCGATCAAAAAACCAGTAACAAAGGATAACTAGCGCAGCACCGAAATTTGAGATGATTCTGACGGTGACTGAAAACGGAGAGGATCAAGGTCGCATCAGTTCACTGCAAAAAATGCTTTTCTTACTTAGATTTTTTGTCTCGTTTCCAGCCAAAATATCTAAAAATCTTAAATCAAGGAGGATTTTCTAGACAAGTAAAAATGTTTGTCTTGTTTTCAGAAAAAAATATGTCAAAATTAAGTGAGTTTTTGCTTAAAACGAGCAAAATAATCTGCCAATGGGGTGAGCAAAATAATCTTATTTCAAGATGAAAGATAGATAATATTTCTTACCCCATTGGCAGATAATTTTGCTCGTTTCAAGCAAAAACTCACTTAATTTTGACATATTTTTTCTGAAAACAAGACAAACATTTTTACTTGTCTAGAAAATCCTCCTTGATTTAAGATTTTTTAGATATTTTGGCTAGAAACAAGACAAAAAATCTAAGCAAGAAAAGCATTTTTTGCAGTGTTGAGGCTCAAAACTAATAGGCGCAACAGCAAACAGAAAGAAACAAACATACTGTGGTAGAAAAAAAACTGCATATAACATATATAGGTAAGAAACATTACACTAACAAGCACCATTACGATATGACAACAGCAGTTCAATAAACTAGTAGTTAATATTAACTGACTTACATTTTAGACACATCATTGACCATTTTGCCAACGAAAATAGTTGTAAGCAAAGGCGCAGCAGAACAGTCGCGAATCTGAGCCATTCTGAATAACCGCTTGAACAAACTGGTTGAATCGGTGACTTATTCATTAAGACAGTCTCTTACCGCCACCTATTGGTGGTTTGGTTTCATATTTTAAAAATTGTTGCATTTTACCAACATTTTACATGTTTAAAAAACTAAAACTTTAATTTTATAACATTATGCATTTGCAATTTTATTGCACAAATGCATTTTTTGGAACCTCTTATCTTCATTAAACAGTAAAGACATTTAAATGCACTTAGGATTTGTTTTCCTCTGTATTGGAAAAATTGAGTTGGTTGATACTGATTTAATATGTCTAATTATTCTAACTAAATGTATTGATAAGTACAAATCTGACGTAAATTACTGTTACTAAGTTACTAAATGTACATTTAGTAAAGTTAGGAAAATATTGGCCAATATCATAAGGCAAATATCACATAGAATAGTGATACTGGAATGGATTACATTTACGCTAAAGAAAAAAGGGCATTTTTTTTTTTTTTTTACCTGGACAAGTAAATTTTTTACTAATTGTTGGTGGGTGCTCCTAACTTTTGAAGTTGGGAGCACCAGTGCTACCAGTAAAAAAGTTAATTTGGAGCCCTGTTAAATACATGAAGAGTACCTGCCAACATCAGTATAGACCAATTATCAGTTTGTAAACATTCGGGAATGTTGCAGAAAACCCAGGAGAGATACAGAATTACATCGAGAATTACACAGATACGGCACAAAATACCTAGATTTAAAAAGATTGTAGATTATATTGATTAAATGTCATTTTCAAAACGTTCTCTGCATATTACAAGAACGTGTCACCCATTGAAAAGCATGTTATTCAGCAAAATTGACGTTAGATAGTGGGATAGTCTTACAGATTATAAACAGGGATGATGTTTTTTGTGGGCGGTTCAATGGCAATCTATGGAGACATGGGTTAAAAGGTAAATTTGATTTTATATTTCAAAATTCGGAGTTTATTTTCGCAATTCCGAGATTATATTATAAGGAAAAACAACTCGTCATTCTCTCTTTTCCTCTCGGTTTCAGAGTTTATCTCTCAAACTTATAGCTTTTATTTTCTTTAGAATTAACAAACTCACTAGTTTTGTTAAATCGAGTTATAAAGTCCGATTTAGCAGATATAAACTTGCATTTGCGAGAAAAAAAGTCAGAATTGTGAAGTAAAATAAATAAATGTTACGTAAATAATATGTCATGCTGTAACTATAGGGCTAATACAATGTGTCCCCTATGAACAGCATATGTGAATATTATGATGACCACAAAAATATGCATGTTTGAATCATCAGAAAAAATGCACTTAATATTAAATATATGAAGAGTACCTGCCAACATCAGTATAGATGAATTATCAGTTTGTAAACATTCGGGAATGTTGCAGAAAACCCGGGAGAGATACAGAATTACATTGAGAATTACACAGATACGGCACAAAATACGTAGATTTAAAAAGATTGTAGATTATATTGATTAAATGTCATTTTCAAAACGTTCTCTGCATATTACAAGAACGTGTCACCCATTGAAAAGCATGTTATTCAGCAAAATTGACGTTAGATTGTGGGATAGTCTTACAGATTATAAACAGGGATGATGTTTTTTGTGGGCGGTTCAATGGCAATCTATGGAGACATGGATTAAAAGGTAAATTTGATTTTATATTTCAAAATTCTGAGTTTATTTTCGCAATTCCGAGATTATATTATAAGGAAAAACAACTCGTCATTCTCTCTCTTTCAGAGTTTATCTCTCAAACGTATAGCTTTTATTTTCTTTAGAATTAACAAACTCACTAGTTTTGTTAAATCCAGTTATAAAGTCCGATTTAGCAGATATAAACTTGCATTTGCGAGAAAAAAAGTCAGAATTGTGAAGTAAAATAAATAAATGTTAATAGCATAAATAATATGTCATGCTGTAACTCTAGGGCTAATACAATACGTCCCTTATGAACAGCATATGTGAATATTATGTAGACCTATTGTTTAAATCAAATTTATGCTTTTAAAGTAGAGTAATCATAGCAGTTTTCATCCATAGTATGTTCCTTTAAAGGTCTGTGTTTAGTTTCAAAGGACGTCTTTGACTGCAGTATTCTATAAAAATTATTTGCATTCCGATTCTGGTTTATAAAGTACCTGAAAGTCATACTTAAGTAAAAGTACAGATATCTTACCAGAAAACCACTTTGGTAGAAGTTGAAGTCACTGTTTAGAATATTACTTGAGTAAAATTAAGAGTATGTGATATTTATTGTACAAAAAGTATTTGTTTTATAGTAAACATACTTAAGTATTGAAAGTAAAAGTACAAGTGAATGCAAAATAGAAAAGAAGCAAATAAATAAATAATGTATTGTTGGCTATTGCCACAAATATAATGCACTGAAAATAACTTTTTCACTGGTCATATGCTATTTTTCACTAAAAATATGGTATCATGTTTTTTTTTTTTTCCTCAACATTTCAACACGTTATCATTTATTTTATTTTTTTACTGTGATAGTATTATGTTTTTTTTTTTTCACCAAATCTTGGCCTAAAAAAAATATTTGACCAAAATGAAACAACTTTTTCCTTGTTTTTAGCTGATGTCAAGAATACTTTGAATTATTGCAATTTTTTTGATTATTGATTAGAAGGTGCTTCTAAAATTTTAACTGTGCCCATAAATTTTTGTAATTTTATTTATTTATATTTTTAATTAAAAGTAAGCATAGAGCCCTGCTGCATTTATTGCATTTTGTGGAAAAATGTTCCGTTTTTATAATAAATCTTTGAAAATCAAAATCTGGATTTGAATTTTTAATATAATTATAACCTAAAGATTCTCTCATGTCTTTGTGTTTATGAGAGAATTTGAAATGTCTGATTTGTGTACGAATCGTTCAGTCTGAACTGAATCTTTTTTTAAATGAATCTTTTGATTCATTTCACAAAACCTAAGAGTCATTCAAGAATCAAATTGATTCAGTCCTCACTGATTCATTCACAATAATTAACATCTCACTAATTAAAAGCGAATAATGACTGTAAATGGTTGCACAAAGATTTTATTTGACTTTTATACGTCTCTAAATATAGCAAACAAAAAAACAGCCAATGCATTATTTACAATTTCTCATTTTATGTTATGTATAACTTTTGCACTAAAATATCAACACATTTTTACTCAAATTAATCAAAATTTATTTATAGCGTTTTGGAACCAAACTCTTCTATAATGTAATTTTTTTGTATTTAATATTAAGTACAAAACATTCTGTCCCTTTAATAAAAACAGTTATGCGCCTTCACACAATGCTGCCATCTCTGCGGTTTCCTCGACTCAATCTTTGCTCCTTCTGCCTTTGACCCTCAAAAGCAGAGAAGAAGAAGAAGTCAGCACGGCTCATTAACAAGCCCTTTTTTCAGCACACTGTCTCATCCTGCCAATGAAGATCTCCATCTCACAGTGGAGGAATGAATGGAAGAGATTAGGATCAGGCATATGCCATTAGCCTCAAATGAAGTGCTTCACGCTGAGGAGATAAGAGGCAGATGTGGCGAGATAGCGCGGCAGAGCGGGGAAATGGCAAAGAAAGTGTGCAAATTGGGCTTACACATCATGAAACACTATTATTACCAAATTAGCCCCAGGTTCTCCCGCCCATCGTGATAAAAAGGGAAGGAAAAACAACAAAGCGGAGCAGTTAAGGAACGATTTCTTAGAGCAATCGAACACTGACCCACGAGACGCTTGAGCTTAGTTTGTTAAAGGGATAGTTCACATAAAAATGAAAATTATGTCATTATTTACTCATCTTCATCTGAATATATCCAGCCTTTTCAATATAAAATGAATGTGAATCAATGAGAACTTGAATGGTAATCTCCAAAAAAACAAGTCCATAAAAATTTTACATAAATATCATGTCTTTATGTTTATGAGAGAATTTGAAATGTCTGGCTTGTGTACGAACTGATCAAACTGAACAGAATCTTCAATGAATCATTTGATTCATTTCACAAAACCTGAAAGAGTCATTCAAAAATCAGACTGATTCATTTCAACGTGATCTCATGATAATTCGTATGTAATTTACGTAAAATGTGGTTCTACAAAACGTACATTTACTTACGTTTTTCAAGACACTAAAACGTACAATACTGACGTATTTACCGCATCTAAACGTACAAACACTTACGTATTTGTATAATTTTAACGCACAAAACTGACGTTTTGATGACAGCTAGAATCGTTATGAATATTGAAATCGCGCCATTAATTTCATTATTATTCTTGTTTTAGTTTCATACCAATGGCCTTGTCTTCAATTGCATTATTAAACTGTTTAATCGTTTACTTAATATGAAATTATTACATTTCATACTGTTCTGTGATTTCCACTGCCAGCTCGTTTCCAAGAATAGGTCTACACAATGTTAAACAAGACTACACTTTAAACCCTTAAAATAAATAACATTTCTGCAACATTTTAACGATTCATGAATGTAAAGTTTTTTCCGTGGCAGGACACAAAAGGCGTCTTTTCCGACATGCTGTGACAAGAACTATAAAATACTCACGCATTATGATTATAAAATAACACAATTTTATTTGTGCGCTGTAATCCATATCTTCAGAATCCATACGACTGCGAGGAACAGACCCAAATTCAAGCCTTTATCCGGCGATCTTCATCTCTATCCCGAGCAGCGAGTCCAAATAGCAACTGAAATAAACCCGCGCTGAAGTGCATTTTAAAATTCAAATATTGCCGCATTTAGAAACGACAGGTTTTACGGCAGGGAAATCGAACGCTCATTGGCTCTCGCCTGCCTTCGTCACAGATTACGACATGCCGTGTTTCTGGTGAGCTGTGTTTGAATATGGTTTGAATGATGCGCGGGCGCCTTCACGGAGCGGTCAGGATATTAATCTGGATACTATTTTCAGAAAGGACTGCGGCTGCAAACGCGTCGTCATTTGGATTACTTTTTGGTACGGCTGTTGACATTTTTTTGCAATAAATGAATAAATGATTGTGATTGCACTGTCTTTCATGTTTTTCTTTATTACTGTACAGAGAGAGTTATGGTTAACGTTAGATTTAGAGGTAGGAGTGGGATCAGTGACTATAAAAATGTTTTTTATGCTATATTGTTACTAAAATGGTAATTTCCTTGCATATTTTGGTCAGTTACGTTTTATATCCTTTTATATTGCTATAAAATGGGTAGGTTAAGGTTTGGAGGTAGGTTAAGGGAGCTAATAATATAAATCGCGTATTAAAATTATTAAAATGCATATTTTCTATAAAACTGGGTAGGTTTAGGTTTGGGGGTAGGTTAAGGGGGCTTAAAATCTAAATCGCTTATTAATAAAATGATACTAATATCTTAATGAAATAAAAGATACGTAAGTATTTAACGTTTTTTAGCTAAAAATACGTAGCTGTTTGTACGTTTTAAACGTTGAAATACGTCTAAATTGTACGTTTTTGCATCGATAAAAACGTACAAAAATGTACGTTTTGGGTCTCTAAATGTTACCTAAAAATACCTACGTATAAACAATGAAACCAGGCTGTTCATTTGCAACAATAAAAATTTGTAAACCGTATAATATCATGTCTTCACTTTCATGAGAGTTTGAAATGTCTGATTTGTGAATGACTCGATCAGATCTAATTGGATATTTTAAATGAATCATTTGATTCATTTCACAAAAATGGAAAGGTTCATTTAAGAATCAGACTGATCAGTTCTCAATGATTCACTCACTAATTATTAGTGAATAATGACTGCAAAATGGTCTGTTCATTGCAGCTTTTATGACTTTTATAAGACTATTTTATGATGCTTCTGGTGCTTATAACAGTTTAAACCAGCTCATGAACAACTAAAGACCAGTTTAAACCAGCTCAAACCAGCTTCCATGCTTCAAAACATACCTAACCAGCATATGGTGTGTTTTTTTTTTAATAGGATAAATTAATTATTTTTAATATAAAAATGAATCAGAGTGATCGAGAACTTGATCTCCAAAAATAGCAAAAATTCTGAAACAAGTCCATAAAAATTTCACATAAATATAATGTCTTTATGTTTATGAGAGAATTTGAAATGTCTGGCTTGTGTACGAATTGATCAAACTGAACAGAATCTTTTTTTTTTTTCAATGAATCATTTGATTCATTTCACAAAACCTGAAAGAGTCATTCAAAAATCAGACTGATTCAGTTCTCAATGATTCATTCACAAAAATTAACAGCTCACTAATTAAAAGTGAATAATGACTGTAAATGGCTGCACAAAGCTTTTATTTGGCTTTTATAAGTCTTTAAAATATAGCAAACAAAAAACAACCAATGTATTATGTACAATTTCTCATTTTATGTTATGTATAACCTGTACAATAAAACATGTCTTCACGTTCATGAGAGAATTTGAAATGTCTGATTTGTGAATGAATGAATCGATCAGATTGAATTGAATCTTTTTAATGAAACATTCGATTCAGTTCACAAAACCTGAACGATTCACTCCAGAATCAGACTGAGCCAGGTCTCAATGATTTGCTCACAGCGATTAACGGCTTACTAATTATTAGCGAATAATGACTGCAAAATGGTCTGTTCATTGCACAATGCTTTTATATGACTTTTATAAGACTTTAAATATAGACACAGACTATTTTATGATGCTTCTGGTGCATTCCCTGCTAAAAAAAAACTCTGATAACCAGCTTATAACCAGTTTAAACCAGCTCAAGACCAACTAAGAACCAGCTCAAACCAGCTGCAATGCTTCAAAACATACCTAACCAGCATATGTTGTTTTTTCCCACAGGATAAAGTCATTCTTTTTAATATAAAAATGAATCAGAGCGATTGAGAACATGAGTGGTAAATCTCCAAAATAAAAAAAAAATAAAAAAATGAAACAAGTACATACTAATTTGTGCACTGCATTACTGTTCATATAAATATCATGTCTTCATGTTTATGAGAGAATTTGTAATGTTTGGTTTGTGAATGAATCGATCAGACTGAACTGAATCAGTTTTTTTTTTTTCAATGAATCATTAGATTCATTTCACAAAACCTGAAATCAGACTGATCCAGGTCTCAATGATTCATTCACAACAATTAACAGCTCACTAATTAAAAGTGAATAATGACTGTAAATGGTTGCACAAAGCTTTTATTTGACTTTTATACAACTTTAAATATAGCGCACAGGTCATGCAGACTATTTTATGATGCTTCTGATGCATCTGAATTCTTTTTGAAGCCTGAAAGCTCTTCATTCATGAACAAAAAACAACCAATGCATTAATTTAATTTAATTAATTATATGCATTAATTTCTCCTTTTATGTTATGTATAACTTGTGCACTAAAACATCATGTCTTCATGTTTATGAGATAATCTGAAATGTCTGATTTGTGAATGAATCAATCAAACTGAACTGAATCTTTTTTTAAATGAATCATTTGATTCATTTCACAAAACCTGAAAGAGTCATTCAAGAATCAGACTGATTCAGTTCTCAATGACTCATTCACAACAATAAACAGCTCACTAATTAAAAGAGAATAATGATTGGAAATTGTTGCACAAAGCTTTTATTTGACTTTTATACAACTTTAAATATAGCGCACAGGTCTTACTGACAATTTTATGATGCTTCTGGTGCATCTGAATTATTTTTGAAGCCTGAAAGCTCTTTATTCACGAACAAAACAAAAAACAAAAAACAATGCATTATTTACAATTTCTCATTTTATGTTATGTATAACTTGTGCACTAAAACGTCATGTCTTTACGTTCACAAGAGAATTTGAAATGTCTGATTTGTGACTGAATCGATCAGATCGAAGTGGATATTTTCAATGAATCATTTGATTCAGTTCACAAAACCTGAATAATTCATTCAAGTATCAGACATTGTAAAAGCTAAATTTAAAAACATACTTAAGACACCATTTGAGACGTCCACACTGCCTGCCCAAACTCTCAGGAGAATCTCTGGTCCGGCGTCACGATTCACGAGGTCTGCTTTGGCCTTGAGCAGATGAATTGAATGTACCTCTTCTAGAGTTCTTTTGTGTCCATCATGAAAATGAGCGTATGGGCCATTCATATGTATATTGAACTATTCGTCCTGTGATTGCACCAGTTTAGCTCTTGTAAAATGGGGCGCAAAATGTGTAAAGAACAGCCATGAGGGAATAAGTCTGGCATGGAGAGAGAGAAAGAAGAGGGGGGAAGAAAGCTGGCAGGCGGGTTGAGGCCACGCCAGTGCCGCTCGCGCCATGCGGCGAGGCTGAGACGGTGAGTGCCAGCAAACGTGGCGTGAAGAGGAAAGATCAAACAACACGGCTTGCAGATCTCCTCCAATCTGCTCTGTATTATTCCTTCAGCCAAAGAGCAGCCGAACCTGCAGCCAGAGGCCACACAAGGAACCGGACGTCGCCACAATCTTCATTTCCACGCTAGAGTAACATGTTAATCACTAACTTGCATTTGACATTTTTTAAAAAATATAATGTCTTCACATTCAGGAGAGAATTTGAAATGTCTGATTTGTGCATAAATCGATCAGATCAAAGTGGATACAGTTCACAAAAACAGAAAGATTCATTGCAGAATCAGACTGATCCAGTTCTCAATGATTCACTTACTAATTATTAGCGAATAATGACTGCAAAATGGTCTGTTCATTGCACAAAGCTTTTATTTGACTTTTATAATCTTTAAATATAGGCACAGGTAATACAGACTATTCTTTTTAATATAAAAATGAACCAGAGTGGTCGAGAACTTGAATGGTACATCTCCAAAATGACAAAAAAAAGTCCATACAAAATTTATCATAAATATCATGTCTTCGTTTATGAGAGATTTTGAAATGTTTGGTTTGTGTACGAATCGTTCAGACTGAGCTGAATCTTTTTTTTCAATGAATCATTTGATTTGTTTCACAAAACCTGAAAGAGTCATTCAAGAATCAGGCTGATTCAGTTCTCAATGACTCATTCACAACAATTAACAGCTCACTAATTAAAGTGAATAATGACTGCAAAATGGTCTGTTCATTGCACAAAGCTTTTATATGACTTTTATAATCTTTAAATATAGGCACAGGTCATACAGACTATTCTTTTTAATATAAAAATGAATCAGAGTGGTAAATCTCCAAAATGACACAAATAATGAAACAATTCTACACAAAATTTCTCATAAATATAATTTCTTCATTTATGAGAGAATTTGAAATGTCTGGTTTGTGTACGAATCGTTCAGACTAAACTGAATCTTTTTTTTAATGAATCATTTGATTCATTTCACAAAACCTGAAAGAGTCATTCAAGAATCAGACTGATTCAGTTCTCAATTATTCATTCACAACAATTAACAGCTCACTAATTAAAAGTGAATAATGACTGTAAATGGTTGCACAAAGTTTTTATTTGACTTTTTAAATGAAGACTTTAAATTTAGCACACAGGTGATAATGGCCTGACCCTAATTTTATGATGCTCCTGGTGCATCTGAATTACTTTTGAAGCCTGAAAGCTTTTCATTCATGAGCAAAAAAAAAAAAAACAAACAAACAAAAAAAACAATGCATTATTTACAATTTCTCATTTTATGTTATGTATAACTTGTGCACTAAAATATAATGTCTTCACGTTCATGAGAGAATTTGAAATGTCTGGTATGTGACTGAATCGATCAGATCGAAGTGGATATTTTCAATTAAACATTTGATTCAGTTCACAAAAACTGAAAGATTCATTCCAGAATCAGACTGATCCAGGTCTCGATGATTCACTCACAGCGACTAACGGCTCACTAATCATTAGCGAATAATGACTGCAAAATGGTCTGTTCATTGCACAAAGCTTTTATATGACTTTTATAATCTTTAAATATAGGCACAGGTCATACAGACTATTCTTTTTAATATAAAAATGAATCAGAGTGGTAAATCTCCAAAATGACACAAATAATGAAACAATTCTACACAAAATAAATATAATTTCTTCATTTATGAGAGAATTTTAAATGTCTGGTTTGTGTACGAATCGTTCAGACTAAACTGAATCTTTTTTTTAATGAATCATTTGATTCATTTCACAAAACCTGAAAGGCTCATTCAAGAATCAGACTGATTCAGTTCTCAATTATTCATTCACAACAATTAACAGCTCACTAATTAAAAGTGAATAATGACTGTAAATGGTTGCACAAAGTTTTTATTTGACTTTAAGACTTTAAATATAGCACACAGGTGATAATGGCCTGACCCTAATTTTATGATGCTCCTGGTGCATCTGAATTACTTTTGAAGCCTGAAAGCTTTTCATTCATGAGCAAAATAAGCCAAAAAAAAAAAACAATGCATTATTTACAAATTCTCATTTTATGTTATATAACTTGTGCATTCAAATATAATGTCTTCACGTTCATGAGACAATTTGAAATGTCTGATTTGTGCATGAATCAATCAGATCGAAGTGGATATTTTCAATGAAACATTTGATTCAGTTCACAAAAACAGAAAGATTCTTTCCAGAATCAGACTGATCCAGGTCTCGATGATTCACTCACAGTGATTAATGGCTCACTAATTATTAGCGAATAATGACTGCAAAATTGTCTGTTTATTGCACAAAGCTTTTATATGACTTTTATAATCTTTAAATATAGGCACAGGTCATACAGACTATTCTTTTTAATATAAAAATGAATCAGAGTGGTAAATCTCCAAAATGACAAAAATAATGAAACAATTCCATACAAAATTTCTCATAAATATCATTTCTTCATTTATGAGAGAATTTGAAATGTCTGGTTTATGTATGAATCGTTCAGACTGACCTGAATCTTTTTTTTCAATGAATCATTTGATTTGTTTCACAAAACCTAAAAGAGTCATTCAAGAATCAGACTGATTCAGTTCTCAATGATTCATTCACAACAATTAAGATCTCATTAATTAAAAGTGAATAATGACTGTAAATGGTTGCACAAAGCTTTTAGTTTTAGACTTTAAATATAGCGCACAATTTAATAATTTTATGATGCTCCTGGTGCATCTGAATTATTTTTGAAGCCTGAAAGCTTTTCATTCATGAGCAAAAAACAACCAATGCATTATTTACAATTTCTCATTTTATGTTATATAACTTGTGCACTAAAATATAATGTCTTCACATTCACGAGAGAATTTGAAATGTCTGATTTGTGAATGAATCGATCAGATCAAAGTGGATGTTTTCAATAAAACACTTAATTCAGTTCACAAAAACAGAAAGATTCATTCCAGAATCAGACTGATCCAGGTCTCGATGATTGAAGCACTTTAAATTATCTTAAATGAAAATTAATAAAAATTAGATGTGTTAATTAACATGATTAATTTGATAAATTATTGACTTGATAGCCCTATTTAAAACATAAAAAATATGTTCAGAGCCCCCGAAGGTCACTATATAATTCGCACCCTGCCTTTAGGTTTTGTCGCGATCGCTCCGCGCGAATCTGGTCCAAATCGAACACTCCAGATCAGCTTGCGCTGAAAGCAGCAGACGGTAAACAGGCTCGGCCATCTCCTCCACCAGGACAGATGGTGAAACGATACAATATGCTTTCCAAAAAACCACAGCGCATTCTGAGCGTGGCAGTCATGGTGCTGATGGTACTGAGCTCTTTGGTGTGTCCGTGGCTGATGAGCAAGATCAGAGCCAAACCCCATTGCTGGTGATTGATTTCAGAGCTCTGTGAAAGTGTGTGTGTGTGAGAGAGAGAGAGAAATTTTGGCTTAGCACCTCAAACTACTGCTGATCTAGAAACTGACTGCATCAGTGTACAAAGGAGAGAGAAGGACAAAGAAAAGACTTCATTCTGACCCACAGAAGAGAAAAATCACAAATAATGAAATGTCTCCATTGGTGCTGAATTTGCTGAATTTCATAAGAAATATCGGAGAGAGCCTTAATATTGAATGAAACACAACTGAGGTCTTTTTTGTCAAAAATGTATTACCATAGGACAGAAAACCTCAAAAAAAATAAAAAATAAATAAAAAAAATTAAAATAAATATAAAACAACAACAACAACAACAACAACAACAACAATAATAATAATAATAATAATAATAATAATAATAATAATAATAATAATAATAATAATAAATAAAAATAAAAAATAAATAAATGAATAAATAAAATAAAATAAAAAATAAAATAATAAAATAATAAAATTAAATTAAATTAAATTAAATTAAAATAAATAAATATAAAACAACAACAACAACAACAACAACAACAACAATAATAATAATAATAAATAAAAATAAAAATAAATAAATAAATAAATGAATAAATAAAATAAAATAATACAATTAAATTAAATTAAATTAATAAATAAATAAATAAAACAACAACAATAACATCAAATAATAATAATAATAATAATAATAATAATAATAATAGTAATAATAATAATAATAATAATAATAATAAAGTCAAGTCTCCTTCTTCTTAGATGTTTCTCCTAAAAAAAACTACCCACTACACTTTTTGTCGGTTCCATGAAGAACTCTAATCATCCATAAAACCTTTCAGCATTTTGTTCAATATCGGGGAGTGTCTTAATACTTAAATGAAACATAACTGAGGTCTTTTTTTGTCAATATGTATTGCCATAGGACAGAAAACCTAAAAAAAAAAAGACTACTCTATACACTTTTTGATGGTTCCATGAAGAACTTTGAACATCCATGAAACCTTTCAGCATTTTTTGCTGAAGTGCTGAATTTAATGAGAAATATCAGACAGCTTTAATACTTAAATTAAGCATAACTGAGGTATTTTTTGTCAATATGTATTGCCATAGGACAGAAAATCTAAAAAAAAAAAAAAAATCAAGCCTCTTGTTTCTTTTAGATGTTTTTCAAAAAAAAAAAAAAAAAAACTTTCTACTCTTTTTGATGGTTCAGTGAAGAACCTTGAACATCCATGAAACCTTTCAAATGCAGAAAAGGTTCTTTAGATTTTTTAAATGGTTCTTCTATGGCATCACTGCAAAAACACACCTATAGAGCCTTTATTTTAGATTCAGAAGATATCTTAAGGTCTCAAACTGTGCTCAGATTTGCCAAGATGAGATTTCAATTAACACATTTTTAGTTGTTTTCTAAATTCATCCTAAAAATAAAGGTTCTAAAATTTTATTTTTGCAGTGATGACATAAAATAACCATTTTTGGTTCTCCAAAGAACCTTTCAGTGAACAGTTTTTAAAAGAACCATTGTGAAAAATCTAAAGAAATTTTTTTTTTTACTATAAAGAACCTTTTCTGCATTTGAAAGGTTCCATGGATGTTCAAGAACCTTTATTTTTAAGTGTGCCACAACTTTTCATTCCTTCTAAGAAGAATAAAAGATCTGAGCCTAAGACTCTTAACAACAGTTGTTCCCACACTAAAGCCTACAGTAATGATGCTGAAAATGTAGCTTTGATCACAGGAATAAATTACATTTTAAAATATATTCAAATAGAACGCAGTTATTTTAAATCGTAAAAATATTTCACAATATTACTGCTTTTGCTGTATTTTGGATCAATAAAATGCAGGCTTGGTGAACAGAAAAGACTTTAGTGCATTCTTAGTGCATCTTAATTAACAGAACAGATATTTAATGATGTAATTTGTATGTCCAGAACACAAAACATGCATTAATACTAAAACATCTTTCATTTTAAGATCTAACAAAGAAACATTAAAATGCAGAGAACTATCCAAGAATCCAGGGAAAAAAAAAGACGCAGTCAAAGAAAATGTGAGGCATTTTGAAAGGGTTAATGGGATGGTCACATGCTGTAAAATAATATCTCACTAGAACGGCCAGGACCAATGAGGAGCCGGGCAGCGGTCCCCGGGTCCCCCGGCGAGGGGCTCCGTCTCCATCTTTTGTGGCCCTGTTCAAGCAATTAAGCCCGGCTCGGTGTTTTCTAAGGGGGATGTCAAGTGAGAAAAGTCATTTTGTGGCACTGCACTCCTCAGTTACGGTCATGCTCAGTACCAGCGCAAATTAAAACTCTCCCGCCAGCCCTATGTAAATACGGCCGCGGACCGCGCTGCGCTTTAATGAGCCATAATATGAAAGAGCAGTAGAAAACCGACAGAAAATAACCGGACGCTTGACAGGTGACAGGTGCTGCAAACTTTTTCAAGGCAGAGGGGGAGGAAGAGAGCTGGGAAAGAATGCGATATTCCGGAATATTCTAGCAAAGTTCAGGTCCTCTGGGATAGAGATGGAGACTGCTGGAGGCGCTTCTGAAGGCGGAAAGAAAAGGTGGAGGGAAGAACGAGACAGGAACATTTCAGGCACTGTAGTCGGCATTTTAAAGGGACAGCTCATGTCAGAATGAACTTTATTAATTAACTCACCCGTTCCGAACCAGTTTGATTTAACTTTTTGCACATAACACAAAAAAACGGCATTAAAATATATAAAATCAGACCAATTTGCTGCCCTAGACAAGATTTTACCTGGCGCCCCTTGCCTCATAGCAATTCCCACCAATAATCATTGTGTTCAAACATTCACACAGAAACTGCATAGTTAGATTTTTCAAAATGCCATCTGAAGAGAGAAACGGAAGAGTATTGAGAGTTACGTTTTCTTGTTAAAAAAGATGATTTTAATGAAATGTGATCCTGGACCACAAAACCAGTCATAAGGGTCAATTTTTCGAAATTGAGATTTAAACATCATCTGAAAGCTGAATAAATAAGCTTTCCACTGATATATGGTTTCTATATTTCTATAGGACAATATTTGGGTGAGATGTAACTATTTGAAAATCTGCAATCGGAGGGTGCACAAAAATCTCAATATTGAGAAAATCACCTTTAAAGTTGTCCAAATGAAGTTCTTAGCAATGCACATTACTTATCAAACATTAAGTTTTGATATATTTACAGTAGTATTTTTTTCAACTTTACTTTATATCCTAATACCTTTTGGCATTAAAGAAAAATCTATAATTTTGACCCATGCAATGTATTTTTGGCTACTGCTATAAATATACCCCAGCGACTTAAGACTGGTTTTGTGGTCCAGGGTCACATATAGTAACACTTACAATAAGGGATAATTTGTTAACATTAGTGAATGAATTAACTAACTTGAATGAACAATCAACAATACATTTGAAACCAGTGTTGGGGAAAGTTACTTTTAAAAGTAATGCGTTACAATATTGAGTTACTCCCTAACAAAAGTAACTAATTACGTTACTTAGTTACTTTTTATGGAAAGTAATGCATACTTTTGCGTTACTTTTTAAATCTTGCCAGGGCTTGCTTGTTTTTAATATAAAAAGTTATATTTTTGGCAAATGTAAAAGCCTTTTCACACAAAAAGCCTCAGGCTTATAGTGAAAAGTAAATTCACGTCTGTACAAAAAAAAATGTCAAATGTCAAAAAGGGAAAACAAATGTTGAGTAATTTTTGCGTATTAGTGTGGATGTATTGGATCATCGAAGGTCAGCAGCAAAAGCAGTGGTTAATAAAATGGGATTAGATATAAAATGTAAATTTGTATTATTTAACATTTTTAATTATTGCAGGTTTGCGTCACTATTTTTAATCATTTTGGGGAATATTAGATCATTTTTATTTGGTAAGTGAAATGAATTAATGCATGTTCATATTTATTCTAGAACTAAAGTAACATTATTCTCCCGATTTCTCTCAACATGGGGACAGGAGAGCTTTTAATCAATAAATGCTTTGCTTATTTGAAAAAGTAACTCAGATAATTTCTTGTCGATTAAAAAGTAATGTTACTTTACTACACTGCAAAAAATGCTTTTCTAGCTTAGATTTGTTGTCGTTTCCAGCCAAAATATCTAAAAAGTCTTAAATCAAGAATTATTTTCTAGACAAGTACATGTCTTGTTTTCAGAAAAAAGAAGTTCAAATTAAGTGAGTTTTTGCTTGAAACAAGGAAAATAATCTGCCAGTGGGGTAAGCAAAATAAGTCAAAATAAGCAAAATCAAGTCTTCTGCTTGAAACAACACTTAATTTTGACTTCTTTTTTCTGAAAACAAGACAATCATTTTTACTTGTCTAGAAAATCCTTCTTGATTTAAGAATTTTTAGATATTTTGTCTAGAAAAGCAGTGTAGTTACTTGGAAAAAGTAATATTATTAAATAACTCGCGTTACTTTTAATGCATTACCCCCAACACTGTTTGTAACAGTATTTGAAGAGTTCAGATGCAAAAGCCTCTAAACCCATCTGACATCTTTTTTTAAAAAATTCATTTTTGTCAGGCTCCGATGTATAGGTTTCTACACTGCAAAAAATGCTTTTCTAGCTTAGATTTTTTATCTTGTTTCCAGCTGAAATATCTAAAAATTCTTAAATCAAGAATTATTTTCTAGACAAGCACACGTTAATGTCTTGTTTTCAGAAAAAAGAAGTTAAAATTAAGTGAGTTTTTGCTTGAAACAAGCAAAATAATCTGCCAATGGGGTGAGCAAAATAATCTAGTCTTCTGCTTGAAATAAGATTATTTTTCTTATCCCATTGGCAGATTATTTTGCTTGTTTCAAGCAAAAACTCACTTAATTTTGGCTTCTTTTTTCTGAAAACAAGACAATAATTTTTACTTGTCTAGAAAATCCTTCTTGATTTAAGAATTTTTAGATATTTTGCCTAGAAAAAAGTCAAAAAATCTTAGCTAGAAAAGCATTTTTGCAGTGTATGCAAGTACTGGTACTTCTATTTGGGTTGACGGTGGGATTTTTAGAGTTTGAAGTAAAAGTATTTGACAGATGTATAATATGCAAAATACAAATACAAAATTATTTCATTTTTGCATCTGAACTCTTCATGTTAGTTATGGAAAACGTGAGTAAATAATGACTTAACGTTCATTTTTGGCCAAACTCTTCCTTTAAAACATGTACATAATTTTCCTTCAATCCTCTGAAAAGCCGCGCTAAAAACCTTGCACGGATTACCTATCACTAAATCTGCTTTGCATGCACAACGGGGGCGGCCGAGTGGAAATGAAGCCTCTCAGCTCGAGATGGAGTCTACTGAGGGAATCTGCATCCGTGCCCGCCGATTAATCCCAGACATCCCACCCGATCCTCCCGTCATTTACAATGTCACACAATCCATAATCAAGATTTAACAGGAGTCAGCGCTCGGATCATCGAGCAGCGAGAGAGAGAGATGGAGATATTCACAGGAAACAGCAGGTCAGTCTGATATTCACGGACAGAGAATGCCACAATTTTGCCAAATTACTGCAGAGAGAGAAATCTGCATCTGCAGGTGGCTTTCAATAGGTCCATCTTGGAAAAAAAAATAACGGCGAATGTCACTATTCCATCCGAATGGACTGAGGTGGTTCTGCTAATTGTGGTAATTACGAACGCTGTTTGTTGATGAGATTATAAAGTCATTTGCTAAAAGCAAACAGGCAAATGAGGCTTTTTGACTCATTCCTGAAATGATCTAGATTGGAGATGTGTTATGGAAACCACAAATGCACTGAAACACTAAAGCACTGGTTTGGAAATGAGCTAAATTAAATTCGCAGAATGTAAAATTTGTCATCTGAACCAGTGTTAATTTTGATTTAGTTTTAGTCATAGTCTTTTGACTAAAATGCCATTTAGTTTTAGTCATATTTTAGTCATCTGAATTGTTTTTAGTTTTAGTCTAGTTTTAGTCAACGAAATATCATAAGATTTTAGCCAACTAAATCTACAATAAATTTAGTTACAGTGGGTTTAGTTACAGTGCAATGCATTTATTAAGAATTTCTCTAAAATTTCCAAACTCATATATAGGTTTGATATTAAGGTTTTATCATGATAAACACACAATTTAACTGCGGTGATACACAACATGCCTTAATGTTAAAATTAAATAAAACCACTTCTCATAAAGAACATGGTCTTCTTCTGAATGTAATCCCAATGGTTATATCGGCTAATGATGCATTCTTTATAGTCACTTGTTTACCATATTCTTCATTCTTTCAGACAGACATGTTTATTTCTATAAATTAATTTAGATTCTTCTTTAGGGCTACGCAAGTGATTCAGTCAAGAGCAGTGAGTGGTTTTCTGTCTTTCTTTTGTTGCTTAGTTAACATCTATCTGTGACTCGGACAATAGCAACTAAATGTGGCTGCTGTCCCTTTAAATGCAATGGATGCAATGCACTGATACACTTTCTCTCTACTGTTTACGTTCATTTAAGACGTAATCGGCTGTGTTTACATGAATACTCATCAAAACAGACAATTCCAGATCATTTTGTGTGTATTTCTCAGTTCATGCAAAGCAAAAGAGTGTGAGTCGTGTTTTCTGTGTGTTTGCTTCAAACCGAATTGAGTTCTCTCTTGCTTTGTCAAATTTATCCATATGTCTGCACTTCTCCCACATATTGACATTTATGAACGTTTTATTAGACGTGCAGCAAGTGTATTTTAGCTTGTGTCCCGCCGGTTTGTACGCATCTAACCTCCTATTACGCAACAGATTTTTCTGAATGAATCTCTTTCCAAATCCCTCCCTAACTTTTTCCTCTCGTTTTTATTCATTGTCGAAAATGTCAGTAGATTTTTGTCATAGTTTTTGTCATCCAAGAAGAATTTTAGTTCGTTGTCAAACCATGTTAAACCTATTCTCAGAAGCAAATGGGGGGTTATAGAATAGTGCTTTTGTCATCTAATCTCATGACTTTACTGGAAACAGTATGAGCAGGAGTTGAGCGTGTTAAATCCATCTTAAATTAAGATTCAATGCATGGGTTTGCTCTTTAAACCTCTGGCCTGTTGCTAAAAAGACGATGAGAAAATTAAATAGATGTGATAAGTCAATAATCAGGCATAAGGATGCATATTACATTCTGTGCAATACATGTGAATAAATAGCTGTTTATGATCAGATATTTTACAATTTATGATTTTACAGTGCAATGGAAATCAGTTGAACATGTTAGTCTATTTGCATAAGTAAACAGTATATCCTTAAAATCAAATCAAATGTTGAAATTTATTGTAACACTGTTTTAATAATATAGTATTACAAATAGAAAATATACAAATGAAATATTATATAAGTCTCTAGTCTAATGCTCACAAAGGCTACATTTATTTGATCACAAATACAGTCAAAAAAGTTAAATATTATATCAAATTCATTCAAATTCTTTAAAAAAAAAAAAAAATTAAAATGTTTTAAAATTTATTTCTGTGATGCAAAGCTCACTTTTCGGCAGCCATTACTTTTCGGTCTCACATGACAATTTTTATCAACACTGAAAACAGTGCTTAATATTTTTATGGAAACAATTTTACTTTTTTCAGGTTTCTTTAAAGAATAGAAAATAGAAAAAAGGACCAGCATATATTGAAATAGAAATATTTTGTAGCATGAATAAATTTCACTGTTGATCAATTTAATGCACCCTTGATATAAAAGTATTCATTAAATAAGTATTACTTAACAAAAAATCGTACTGATTTCATATGTTTTTAAATGTAATTATTTATGTCCAATAATCCACTTTATTCATACTTTCATAAAAATATTTTCATAGGTCTCAAAGCAAAAAAAAAAATAAATAAATAAAATAATTTTATAATTTATAATACTTATACTTACATTTGAACTACTACTTGAACATAATTTAGTTTTATATTATTATCAATTATTAAATTATTATTATTATTATTATTATTATTATTATTACTTGAGTAAGATTTCTACTAACATTTTCACTTAAATGTATTTTCTTTAATTTACATTTACACTGGTAAAAATTAGGCCCCAAAACAATAAACAATAACAACCCAAATAAAATAACAATTCTACATGTATATTTACATGTGTACTTTTACAATTATTCATACAATTATTACATGCTATTTATCATAGAATTTTCACACATTTTGTTCACCAAATGTTTTGATAATTAGCAAAAGTAGCTAGACATTATGCATTATATATTATGCATCATTCATAAAACTCCAAGACAAGCACTTTTTCTGGAAAAAATATTGCACAAGTTGCAAACCTAATTTACACAAATATGTTTTACGGAAGAGGATTAGGGCCATGCAATAATAAAAATATAAATTAATTTAAGTGTATATTTTTTTATACTGGTAAAAAAAGGGTCTCAAAACAATAACAACAAAAAATAAATAAAATGTTTATAAATTAAATTGGTTTAGGTTTTTGAGGATGAAACACTGTAAAAAAAACTTAATAAAAAAATACTGAACACAAACTATAACATTAAATTAAGGAATTACATTTTTAAATTCACTTTTACATGAGAGTTCTCAATTTAAAATGATTATTAACCTATTATAGGACCAACCTATTCATTTTGCCATCCTAACCTTTACAATTATATGGTTAGTTGTATTTTCCCCCTGTTGTCTGACCTGCGAACCTTTGCTGCAACACAACCACAGAAACATGAAAGCATGCGTGACACCCGTCAACTATCAATGCGAAAGTATTGAGCGTGTCACGATGTGACTGTGTTCAATCTCTGTATCTGTCCTCGCCGCAGAGCGCAGAGGCTGATCACAGAAACGCTGTTTTACAAGGGACACATCTTGTCTCCACAACTTTGCCTGACCTTGTGCGAGTCTGAATAACACTGTAAAATTGATTCAGCTCGCCGCAATAAAAGAGCCTTCGCATTATCTGCGTTCTACCTCTAATTAATATAAGCAGCGGCGAGCAGGCCATTATTTATGACCGAAGCTGTACGGTGCGGCCAACGCAATAATAATCTGCTCTATATTTTTATTGATGTGTTGATGAATGGCTTTATTTCACACGAAACAGCCATGGAATGTCGAAGCGTGCAGATCACACAAACACTGATTACAGCGAATGAGCGTCCCTTGCTTTCCCTGAGTCCTCTGTGTGTGTGTTTATATCACCGTTAGCTGGACCGTGTCTCATTACACAGCTATGGTCAGTTGATGAAGTACTGCGGTCACACACTCTAGCTCCAAATGCTCTGGAATTGCTTTTTAGATTCACATGTGTTATGTTAATGCAATTGTTCGGGTGATGCACTTTCAAGGTACATGAGGCTATAAAGATCCCATTTACGCAATGCCACTGACATTTCTACAGAAAAGAATGCGACAAAAGATGAGATTTTGGCTTTTAATGACTTCACATCAAGAATTCTGATTTCTAACCACAGATGTTTGTATCTTGGCAAATCTGAGCACACTTTGAGACAATATTGAGATGTTTTGCTTTACTGGAGTTTTCATCTAAAAGTCTCAATTTAATCTCATCATTTAATGGACATTGTTGACCTTGTTATATACTTTAGAGGAGATGCATGTCAGATTACTAAAATCCTGTTCTCAGGAGAAACATTTAGGTTTTGAAGAAATCAACAATTTTACGGCCTAAGAAAAACTCTTTAGATATTAAACAATATCATGTGGGATTTTTCTGTCCTGCAAGATAATCAAATGCCAATTTATCATTTTAATTGCATTTTCAAAAAACATTTGAGAAGCAGAATACTCAAAAGTCTCAATTTAGTCTCACTACAGAGGAGGACCAATTGAAACATCAAAAAAGATCTAATGTGGGATTTTTTGAGATACTCATCATTTAATGGACATTGTTGACCTTGTTATATACTTTAGAAGAGATGCATGTCAGATTACTAAAATCCTGTTCTCAGGAGAAACATTTAGGTTTTGAAGAAATCATTTTACGGCCTAAGCAAAACTCTTTAGATATTAAACAATATAATTTCAGATTTTTTCGTCCTGCAAGATAATCAAATGCCAATTTATCATTTTAATGGCATTTTCGAAAATCTACAGGAGACACATGTGAGATTTTTTTGTTTTTTTTTCTTAGGAGAAACATCTGAGAAGCAGAATACTCAAAAGTCTCAATTTAGTCTCACTACAGAGGAGGACCAATTGAAACTTTGGAAAAGAATGTGGGATTTTTCAAGATACTTATCATATAAATGACATTGTTGACCTTATTATATACTTTAGAGGAGATGCATGTCAGATTGCTAAAACCCTGTTCTCAGGAGAAACATTTAGGGTTTGAAGTCATCATTCAGCAGCCTAAGAACAAATCTTTAGTTATTAAACAATCTCATGTGAGATTTTTCTGCCCTAAAAGATAATCAAATACCAATTTATCATTTTAATGACATTTTCGTGTTGATTGTGAAACTTTGACCTTATTAGAAACTCTACAAGACACACGTGAGATTATTGAAGTCTTTTTCTCAGAAGAAACATTGAAGAAGCAGAATACGCAATCAAAAGTCTCAGTTTAGTTACACTACAGAGGAGAACCAATTGAAACATCAAAAAAGATCTAATGTGGGATTTTTTTAAAGATACACAAATGCAAATTTATCATTTACACAACACTGTTGACCTTATATAGTTTGGACAAGATGCATGTCAGATTATTAAAACTCCCCTTTTCTGTCCTAAAATATACTCAAATGCCAATTTATAATTCAAATTACATTTTTGTTATGTTTGCAAACTTTGTTGACCTTCTTAGAAACTCTACATGAGACACATGTGAGATTATTGAGGTCTTTTTTTCTCAGAAGAAACATTCGAAAAGCAGAATAATCAATCAAAAGTCTCAATTTAATCTCATTACGGTGGAGGAGGAACAAAGATCTAATGTGGGATTTTTCAAGATACTTAAATGCAAATTCATAATTTCTTAAAAACTCCAGAGGAGATGCATGTCAGATGACTAAAATCCTGTTCACAAACATCTTGGTTTTGAAGAAGTCTTCATTCAATCTCATCATTACTTAGGAAAAACTCTTTAGATATGAAACATATCTCACACAGGATTTTTCTGTCCTACAAGATAATCAAATGCAATTTTTGTCTCTGGAGAAACATCAGAGAAGCAGAATACACAATAAAAGTCTCAATTTGATCTCATTGCAGTGGAGAAGGAACAATGGAAACAAACAAACAAACAAACAAAAAATCTAATGTGAGATTTTCCAAGATACTCAAATGTCAGTGTATCATTTTAATGCCATTTTTGTGTTAATTGTGAGACTCTGACCTCATTAGAAGCTCTACAGGAGACACATGTGAGATTTTCAAGGTCTTTTTTCTCTGTAGAAACATCTGAGAAGCAGAATACACAATAAAAGTCTCAATTTAATCTCACTGCAGTGGAAGAGGAACAATTGAAGCATCAAAAAATATCTAATATGGGATTTTTCAAGATACTCAAATGCCAATTCATAATTTAATTGACGTTGTTGACCTTATCGGAAACTCTATAAGAGATGCGTGTGAGATTACTGGGATGTTTTTCTCAGGAGAAACAACTGAGAAGCAAAAGTCCCATTTAATCTAATTTAAAAGATCTCATGTGGGATTTATCTTTCCTACAAGATACTTAAATCCCAATTTAACAGTTGAATTGCATTTTTGTGTTCATTGCGAGATTTTGTTGACCTTCTGGAGGAGACACATGAGATGGGATATTTTTTTTTCATGCGTTTTAAAGAAAACTCCATCTGCTCTCCATTAAATCTCATCACTGTCTAGGAAAAATAGTCTTATTCTGGATTTTTTTCTCCTTAAAGATAATTTTTGATAGTGTGATCGAGAGAAAGACAAGCAGATGTTACATAATCAAACAGCAGTGTATCATTCAATAATATTTTTCTGAAACTCCGGAGGAAACGGGATATTAATGTTTATTTCTCAGGGAAAAAATAAAAAATCCGAGAAGATTAAGACCCAGACTTCTAAAGTAGTCTCCATTCGCCCACCATTTAATCTCTCCACTGTCTAGGAGAAACAATTGATATATTAAAGAGATCTCCTTTGTGATTTTCCTTTCCTATACGCACATTGAAGTCTTGGCAGCAAGTTTGACTCTCTGAGTGCTTTTATGAAACATCAGAAGCTCTAGATTTGAGCTATCTTTCATAATTAGAAGGAAGTGCAGCTAAACGGCGTCCTGCGTTGGATAATTGCGGTCCATCCTTCTTAATTTTCCAAAAGCGCGAAGAGAAAAAAAATCAGTATTTGTCTGGTTATTAATTCAGCTCACAAATCCTTGATTATTTTCCAATCCTTTGCTCTGATAGGAGCAATCTCTGTTTGCCTGCCTCTCTCTTTCGACCGGCCGGCCTGCCTTCTCAATCGCCTGTTTTGTTTCCGCCTTTAATGAACAGTTGGATTCTTTTATTTCTCTACAAGTGCTGGATTTGTCTTATCAACCTCGTTCCCTTTGAGGGTTGCCAATTGGTTTTATCCACGGATGTATCATTTCCTAGGCTTCCTCTTTTTTCCCCGCACAAAGAGAAAGAACCACTTCGTCAACAACCCTCTACGGAGAGACAGATTAAGAACCTCAACATCACCTAGCTTCCAGCGCCGCTCCCAACTGGTTTGTGTAAAACTCAATTAAACTGGTCCCCGCTGAATTCCACATTACAGTACATTAAACAGAAATTCTTCAAGCGTGATGACAAAGCCCCGGTACAGGAGCGTTTCCTGCCTCCGCCTTCGGGGTTTTGGCCTCTCCTCCGCGCCGAAGGAGCTCAAAGACAAAGTAGGAAAACAAACTTTGTGCTTTATTTATCTGTGAAGTGGTAAAGGCGGCCAATGGCCTTGATTTTGCGCCGTGTAAACAGCTTTAAACGGCTAATGTTCGCTAATAGGAGTAGTGTGAGTCCTCTGACGATTAGAAGCAAAAATTATCAAATGCTACGGCTGCGAATGCTTGCTTTAATCAGGAGGGAAAGCACAATAACACTAGCCTATTAAAATTGGGTGTTTGATAGTCAGACTGCTTTGAAATTAAGTTTCTGATAGATAGATAGATAGATAGATAGATAGATAGATAGATAGATAGATAGATAGATAGATAGATAGATAGATAACTAACACTAAGAAAAAACACAATTTGTTGAGTCAACTTAAAATAATTTGTTACCCTGCAGCCTTAAAATTTTAAGTTCAGTCAACTCAAATAAGTTCATTCAAGTTGAAATGTTAAGTTGTACTAAGTGACAACTTAGATATTCAACAGCTGTGTTTGTAAAATTTTAAGCTGGATCAACTCAAATATCTAATTTGTCACTTAATACTGTAAAACTAACATTTCAAGTTGACTGAACTTAAAAATTTAAGACAGCCAGGTAAGAAATTATTTTAAGTTGTCTCAACAAATTGTTTTTTACGGCGTAGAGACAGACATACAGACAGCTAGCTAGCTAGCTAGATAGATAGATAGATAGACTGTAAAAAAAAAAAAAAAAATTTGTTGAGTCAACTTAAAACAATTTGTTACCCTGCAGCCTTAAAATTTTAAGTTCAGTCAACTCAAATAAGTTCATTCGAGTTGAAAGGTTAAGTTGTACAATGTTTGTTAAACTTAACAGCTGTGTTTGTAAAATTTTAAGTTGAATCAACTCAAATATTTAATTTGGCACTTAATACTGCAAATGTAACATTTCAAGTTGAAAAAAAACATAAAAATTTAAGGCAGCCAGATAAAAAATTATTTTAAGTTGTCTCAACATATTGTTTTTTACGGTGTAGAGACAGACAGACAGATAGACAGATAGATAGATAGATAGATAGATAGATAGATAGATAGATAGATAGACTATAAACAAAAAACACAATTTGTTGAGTCAACTTAAAACAATTTGTTACCCTGCTGCCTTAACATTTTAAGTTCAGTCAACTCAAATAAGGTCATTCAAGTTGAAATATTAAGTTGTACTAAGTGACAACTTAGATATTCAAGTTGACTAAACAAAACAAAAAAAAGTTTGTTAAACTTAACAGCTGTGTTTGTAAAATTTGAAGTTGAATCAACTCAAATTTCTAATTCGACTTAAAAATTTAAGGCAGCCAGGTAAGAAATTATTTTAAGTTGTCTCAACAAATTGTTTTTTACGGCGTAGAGAGAGACATACAGACAGCTAGCTAGCTAGCTAGATAGATAGATAGATAGATAGATAGACTGTAAAAAAAAAAAATAAAAATAAATAAAAAAACAATTTGTTGAGTCAACTTAAAACAATTTGTTACCCTGCAGCCTTAAAATTTTAAGTTCAGTCAACTCAAATAAGTTCATTCGAGTTGAAAGGTTAAGTTGTACAATGTTTGTTAAACTTAACAGCTGTGTTTGTAAAATTTTAAGTTGAATCAACTCAAATATTTAATTTGGCACTTAATACTGCAAATGTAACATTTCAAGTTGACTTAAAAAAAACAAACAAAAAAAAACATAAAAATTTAAGGCAGCCAGATAAAAAATTATTTTAAGTTGTCTCAACATATTGTTTTTTATGGTGTAGAGACAGACAGACAGATAGACAGACAGACAGACAGACAGACAGATAGATAGATAGATAGATAGATAGATAGATAGATAGATAGATAGATAGATAGATAGATAGACTATAAACAAAAAACACAATTTGTTAAGTCAACTTAAAACAATTTGTTACCCTGCTGCCTTAACATTTTAAGTTCAGTCAACTCAAATAAGGTCATTCAAGTTGAAATATTAAGTTGTACTAAGTGACAACTTAGATATTCAAGTTGACTAAACAAAACAAAACAAAAAAAAGTTTGTTAAACTTAACAGCTGTGTTTGTAAAATTTGAAGTTGAATCAACTCAAATTTCTAATTCGACTTAAAAATTTAAGGCAGCCAGGTAAGAAATTATTTTAAGTTGTCTCAACAAATTGTTTTTTACGGCGTAGAGACAGACATACAGACAGCTAGCTAGCTAGCTAGCTAGATAGATAGATAGACTGTAAAAAAAAAAAAAACAAAAAAAAAAAAAACAATTTGTTGAGTCAACTTAAAACAATTTGTTACCCTGCAGCCTTAAAATTTTAAGTTCAGTCAACTCAAATAAGTTCATTCGAGTTGAAAGGTTAAGTTGTACAATGTTTGTTAAACTTAACAGCTGTGTTTGTAAAATTTTAAGTTGAATCAACTCAAATATTTAATTTGGCACTTAATACTGCAAATGTAACATTTCAAGTTGACTTAAAAAAAACAAAACAAAAAAAAAAAAACATAAAAATTTAAGGCAGCCAGATAAAAAATTATTTTAAGTTGTCTCAACATATTGTTTTTTATGGTGTAGAGACAGACAGACAGACAGATAGACAGATAGATAGATAGATAGATAGATAGATAGATAGATAGATAGATAGATAGATAGATAGATAGATAGATAGATAGATAGACTATAAACAAAAAACACAATTTGTTAAGTCAACTTAAAACAATTTGTTACCCTGCTGCCTTAACATTTTAAGTTCAGTCAACTCAAATAAGTTCATTCAAGTTGAAATGTTAAGTTGTACTAAGTGACTGATATTTTTAGTTGACTAAAAAAAAAATAAAAATAAATAAATAAATAAAAAAATGTTTGTTAAACTTAACAGCTGTGTTTGTTACTTGGCTGCCTTAAAATTTTAAGTTGAATCAACTCAAACATCCAAGTCGTTACTTAACACTGTAAACATAACAATTCAAGTTGACTGAACTTAAAAATTTAAGGCAGCAAGATAAGAAATTATTTTAAGTTGTCTCAACAAATAGTTTTTTACAGTAGATGGACAGACAGACAAACAGATAGATAGATGTATTGACAAATCAGTAAGTGTTAAAACGGCAAGAAACATCTTAAAAATGATTAATTGACAAGTGTTTATGTAACATCTGCTTGTCTAATTTCCATCTGTCTTTCTCTGCATCTTGCCATAAATAATTATGATGTTTTCGGTGAGACAAATACCAAATGACAAATACCAAATGCGATCTCAGTTGTTTTCACTAGACTGCAATAAGTTCCAATGGATGAAACGAGAGCAAATGGAGTCTTTTTCTTAGATGAGTTTCCTCAATGAAACCTCAAATTACGCTTAAATTTATGCTTGTCAAAGTGTGTATTTAAAAGACAGAAAATCCCAAATGAAATCTCATTATATTAACCCTTTAACTGTCACTCACATACATAAAAATACAGTATTTTAACTTTGTTTTTTATAATTCATGAATGAAAACTTTTTGTAATATGATTTTGGTGTACATTTTCCATGGTAATGCAATGACTTTTTAAAAATGGTTTTCAAAGGATGAATTTTGAGATTTTAAGTTTTTAAGTGATATATAATTTCTTATGAAATAAGAAAATAAAGTGGGATAGAGAAAAAGGCAATGAATAAAGTATTTTTGTGACAAAGGTCAGAACTTGAAGGTTAGACCTTGCCAACGATATACAGTTTGTCATGATTAACTTAGGATTTATTAGTAAAATGGTGAAGTAAACTCAGGCGTCCCACTGAGGAGACGGGTGACAGTTAAGGGGTTAATTGTGTCTTTTGAGAAAACAGCAGTATCCTCACACACCCCTTGCATGAGTCTCCCCTTAAAATTGTCTCAAACTCAGGTTTGCAGAGACACCAAAGCTGGACGATTCTGGATAAATTGAGATTCTGGATCCATTCTGGAAGTAAAGTTGAGGCTGTGACAAAATATGAATTGCCTCATTTTATTTAAAAAATGTTTTATTAGTTTGAAAGACTTGTTTTAAAAAAAGTTTGCATGAATGATTCAATGAATTTGAATAAATACATGACAAAAAAACAAACAAACAAAAAAAAAAAAAACCTGAAACTGCAAAACTGCTAAGGAAAAAATAAGAAGAAAGAGTTACTCCAAAAAAAACAAAAAAATATCACATTTAAAAAATAAAATGTAACACAGGGAATTCTGGGAATGTCCATTTACGGTTATTCACTGTAAATGTAACTTTTAACCTTTAAACAGTGTTTACTGTAGCATTTTTAGTTTTTTTGTTACCATTAAATTCACGGCCATTTTTTACAACGCACTTGTTCCTTAACTTAATTAATCACCATTTTGAACAAATCTCTTGAATGAATGATTCAATAGCTGTGTTTCCATCCACCTATTTTTAAGCACATTTTGGAATATCATAAAAAACAAAAAACAAAAAAAAACCTTGGATTGAAACACCAAGATGAACATAAATTTCAAAAAAACGTTTGCGTACTGAGTAGGATAAACATTTTATCCAATAAGAAAATACATGTTTGAGTCAACGGCTTCTCAGATTTGTCTCCTGAAGATAATTTTGAGCTACGAATTAGAAATATCAGAGCAATAAAGCTTTTCTCAGGATGGCAAGTAAATGAATGAGACCTACTCAGACCTTTAGTTTGGATGAGTCTCGTTCTTATCGGGTTTTGTGTGTCTCCTTTCCTCCCATCTGCCCTGGAATTCTGGAGCTGCTCTGAACCCTCTGTACTGCACCAGTAGGTGTTTTATGACACTGTCCATAATATCAGAAACACACACACACACACACACACACACACACACACACACACACACACACACACACACACTCATGTGCCCATGCTGTGAGCGGGTCAGGTTTTGGGCTCTGGCCAAACACTACTCCTTCATGTCTGCTGCGGTTCCTCTCTAGTATGGGTCAGCGGCTTCAGATGTGCCCTCCCAAATACTGCCTGGGTGAAGGTCAGACTGCAGCCCAAACACACACACACACACACACACACACACACACACACATATTGTGTTTCCATGTTTTATGGGGACATTCCATAGGCACAATGGTTTTTATACTGTAAAAAACGTATTTTCTATGGCCCTACACCTACCCTACACCTAAACCTAGCCCTCACAGTAGGGCTGCAACAAACGATTATTTTGATAATCGATTAATCTAGCAATCATTAGAATGATTAATCGACAATTATTTTACTGGTTAATCAGTATACTTTGATTTTCAGTTTTTGCAATTAGTAGAAAATTGTTATACAAATTCTAACATAAATGAGGGTCATATTTAGCATATTACGTAATTACAATTATTTTACAATGAATTGTATAATAATTGCAATTGTAAATACTTTGGTTCATTACTTAACATTAGTTAATATGAACTAAGAATTAACTTTTGCAGCATTTATTAGTCTCAGTTAATGGTAATTACAACATTTACTAATGCATTTATAAAAATCACAAGTTGTTTTTTAACATTTGGTAAATGCACTGTGAACTAACATGAGCAAACAATGAACAGCTGCATTTTTATTAACCAACATAAAAAAAAAAAAGATTACATAAATGTAATAAATGTATTGTTCATTCATGTTGATTTATACTTTAGCTAATGTTAACAAATGATACCTGATTGTAAAGTGTTACCAAATCATTATACAAATGGATATATTTGGCACACAAAATGAGATGACAGACAGAGAAACTGTCTTATACACACCATTCTGTCTAACATCTCCTTTTGTAAGACATACGGATAAGAAACATAATAAAGGTAAGTGATAAGAGGCTCTATTTTTGGATAAACTATTTTATTCAAAATATAATGTCTTAAAATAACTTATAGGGTTATAATAACCAAAACATTCCTGAGCTAGATCAAGCTTTGATCTCTGGAAACCAAAATATCACTGTAATTAAATCATTTTTAATTTTCCCCACTAATAAAAATATTTTCTCACTAGCCATCTACACTGGAGAGAGCTGCTTTATAACAGGAAATCAAGTTGTAATTCTAACTGAAAGCGACAAGGTTTTCATGTTAAATACCGTAAAGCTGTTTGATTTAAGGCTATCTATTGCATAATATACTATATAAATAAACATGATGTGAGCGCACATTACTGGAGTAGTTAAGTTAACGTTACTGAACTGCAGAGCTCCTGCAAACATCCACATCGTTGTAATCAGATGCATTTTTAAATGCTGCTTTCACACTGTTGTCAGTTTTCGCTGTTTACTTCGTTACTGAGAGGAACGCGTGCAATACATTTACATATTCATAGAAACGACGCTTAGATTCAGCTGCGTTTGTTCTGAAGCGCTCTCTTTTTCTCTTGAATCGCATTCTACAGTCTTGCGCTACAGCGCCACACTGGTCAAACCGCATTATTGCAGGCTCTTACATTAGGTCATACGAGATCAGATGACTACTCCACAACAAAAATATTTGTCGACAATTTTTTATTGTCGATGTTGTCGATAATGTCGACTAAATGTAAAATGTAAATGTAAATGTAATCGTTTCAGCCCTACCTCACAGGAGAATGTGCATACTTTTATTTTCTCAAAAACACTCATTTTGTATGATTTATAAGCTGTTTCCTCATGGGGACCTCACAAATGTCCCCACAAGGTCAAAATTTACTAGTTTTACTATCCTTGTGGGGACATTTGGTCCACATAACATGATAAATACCAGGTGCACACACACACACACACACACACGCATGCATGCATGCAACAGATGCACAGCGTCTTTACGTTTTACAGCATCTTTACCGTTTATGTTTTAGGACTGTTCACGCAAAAATTAAAATTTTGGATTCATTTACTGAAAGAATGTATAAATAAAAATGTTTGTTTGGTCATTTCAAACCACTAAAATGACAGGAGACTAGGTCTAAGTGGTAAAAAGTGATTCAGGATGCGGACAAAGCGATGGGTGTTTGGGGGAGGGTTGCAATGGGTTCAGGGTAAAAGTTTGAAGGGGTCTGGAGAGGAAAAAGAGATGTGATGTAATTATCCGTCGCCAGCACCGAGGCACAACTCAACTCAGAAGGGATTCGGAGCAGAAAATCGCTGAAATCTGTTTACCAGCGAGCAGAATTCACTTCCTTCACGAGCATTTTGTGAGGATTCTGCCTATCTGAATAATTCATGCAGAAGAGCCATCGGCGAACCGGAGACTTCACAGGTAGAGCAATTCACAGGATAATCTGAGAGACTTCAGCTCAGAACCAGTCCAGCAGTAAAGCACCCAGAGCGCAGACGTCAAACACTCAATTCAATTATTTCCTAGAAAACACTTATTCACAAAATGCATTTACAGGACCTTTAACAAGATAGTTAATGCGGTGAAAATCTCCTCTAGCTCACAGTTATAGGTGCATAATCATTTCCTTTTTTTGCCAATTAAAAAAGTTTTACACACAAATTGAATAGTATTTTGGAAAAAAAATTAAAAATAAAAAATAAAAAATTGAAACGCACTGGCCATTAAAAAAGTGTGCTAAAACTCACTTTTACAGTTTTAGCATTTCATCCAGAAAGCATGCATAATATTATTTGAAAGTGTCAGTAAAGACATTTATGATGTCACAAAATATTTCTAATTCAAATAAATGCTGTAATTTTGAACTTTCCATTTAAAGAAAAAAAGATGTATCATTTCCACAAAAAAAAAAGTGAAGCAGCACAGCTGTTTTTATCATTGACAGGATAAGATTCCAAAAGAAAATGTAATTAACAACTAGAATCTAAAATCATATTGCAATATCTTTAATACTTCTTGAGTTATAGGCACGCAAACTTTGGAAAAATATTATTTATGGCGCTCAGACTGGTATGTTCAATGCAGTTGTCTTGACATAAAGAAACGAGATACATCTCTAGTTTTAACATTATTTGTTCTTTAGACATTACTCTTTAAAACAAAATAAATATTGTATTTTTTCAAACAGACCCACATTTGGTTTTTGATCACTGAAAATGTGTACATTTTAACGATTTGCTCCCAGAGCCGTATTGAAATTCGAATATCTTTGGAACCAAATCTCATAGGGCATTAAAAATAAAGATACCAGAAGAAAAGTTTGTTAAGACACAATATGTAAAAAGGCACTGAAATATCTTAAATACTTCTTGAATACTTCATTTTATTTAATATTTAAGTACAGTATACTTAAAAATACCGTTTATCATATTTAATGTTTTAATTTAACCAGATATAAAAAATGTAATGCAAAAATACTTAGTACTAATTAGCTATAACACATCAGCACATGCTAAAGTGGTTATCAGAAAGACTCTTAATATATACTTGCATTTAAATTGTCAAAGAACGTGCAGTATATGTAGTCTTCAAATTTTGTTGTCCATCCTCAACCTAACCACAGGCTCTACTCTTTACCACAACGGTAACACAACAAATTCAACAAAACAGAAACCTATGTAAACCCTAACATAACACAACATTTAAGTACTAACTAATGTCTCCCTATGTTAATCTTGTGCAAAAAAACACAAAATAACACTTAATTTCAACATTTATTTTCCATGTCGTCTGATGCAAAGCATGCTGGGAACTAGAAAACTCAATCATTCTAAGTTCAGTTTACTACAACGACATTTTGAGTTTACAGAACTTATTTCAATTAAGTCCAATGAACTTTTCATTTATTTGAGTGAAAATAACTCATTTAATTTCAGTAAAGTTCACTGTTCGGGTTTACAGTGTAGTTTTAACATTATTTGTTCTTCAGACATTACTCTTTAAAAGAAAATAAATTGTATTTATTCAAACAGACCCACATTTGGCTTTTGACTACTGAAAATGTGTACATTTTAACGATTTGCTCCCGGAGCCGTATTGAAATTTGAATATCTTTGGAACCAAATCTCATAGGGCATTAAAAATAAAGATACCAGAAGGAAAGTTTGTTAAGATCCAACATCTAAAAGAGCACTGAAATCTCTTTAAGACTTCTTGAGTTATAGGCGTGCAAACTTTGGAAAAAGAATATTTATGGCGCTCAGACTGGTATGTTGAATGCAGTTGTCTTGATTGAAAGAAATTAGATACACTTCTTGTTTTAACATTATTTGTTCTTCAGACATAACTCTTTAAAATAAAATAAATTGTATTTATTCAAACAGACACACATTTGTTTTTTGACCACTGAAAAGGCGTACATTTTAACGATTTACTCTTATAAATTCCAATATCTCTGGAACCAAATTTCATAGGGCATTAAAAATAAACATGCCAAAAGAAAAGTTTGTTAACACCCAATATCTAAAAGGGTATTCAAATATCTTTAATACTTCTTGAGTTATTTTTAAATGGTCACCATTGGCACATAATGCAACAAAGATTGATAAAGTCAACAGAATTGACTAATAGATCTACCAATCTCTGTGTAAAAATAAGATAATGATGCTGCCATCTTTCCAAAGTCATTTTTAAGCCCCTGGAACTTGACTCTGAATCTAAGGTGAAAATTGCCATTGCCTCCCTCTACAAAATAGTGGATTACTCAGTAAATATTCAACCATGACATTTAAAATTTTGGCTTTCATCACTATACATGTCTATCTTTCCTTAGAAAAAAAAATATTAGCCAAATCAAAAATTTAAGCCGGGGACCTCTGGTTGAGTTTAACAATACACAGCCATTTATGCTCAGAAAGCATGACATATTCTCAATGCAACCTTTTTTTTCTATTTTGGTGCAGCAAGCATTGTTATTGTTGTGATTTCTTTTCTTTCTGATGACAACCGCAAACCTCTTACACGCTCTAGCTGTATGAAACACACACACACACGCACAACCTCAGCATTTAATTACCCTGCAATAAAAGTACTTGCACACAGAACATCCTCTTGAAAAAGCCAACGCATCGTTGTTCAGTGCTGAGACGATGATCAATGTTTCTCTCTGCCACCCACAGAAAAAAACCACAGAGGTTCACTTGCCTAATTCTTGACATGAAATATTACCCAGAGAGCCTCGCCGTTTGGATGGCGGGACAGATAGCATCCATCCTTTTGCTATAAGAAACAAACAAACAAACAAAAAGCTCTTCGACCTCTCACCCAACACGGGACGTACAACTGATAAGCAAGCGCCAATTTCCTTTCTCTCCCGCGCACTTTTTTTTGCCTTTGGCCCAAGTTTCACCTTGCTGAGCCCATGCCCTTTATTAAAGGTAGTAATGGCTGCCGAGTCGCCTGCGGCTTTCTCAGATTTGTCAGTCATGAAAGGGGGAGGAAGTAAGATAAATCTTATTTCGCCAGCTAAGGGCTTCTATCTCCGCAACAGGCCCAAAAACACTCGCCGTGTGCGTTAGGCGGCTCCGGCTTTAAGCCTTGTCCTCTCTGATCAAACCAGGATTTATGGAAGCATCATAACTTCCGACAACATCCAGGAGCTTATTAATTTTATATGTTTCTGTCCATTCCCTGATATTCCCAGCCTTGACAGTCACTCAAGATAAGCCAAAAGCCCCTGACAGGATAGAGTGTATATATATTTTTCTCTTTTCTCCTGCTGAATAGGTTGCAGCTGAAACCTTGAGAGGCATCGGCGTGAGTTGATTTGTCGACAGTCCTTTTTTTTTGTCTTCTCCCTCTCGCTGGCATTCCTAACGGTCCTTAAATCAACCTCGAGTGAAAAGCAGGCAACCTCGCGTCGACCGGAACCCAGAAATCACCCTCACTTAAAGGGACCACAAACAGATTGAGTATTTTCAACACCACAAGTGGCATTAAATGCACTATCAAAAATGATGAGAGCAAAATGCATAATATGCATGCAAACCAAAAAGTATTCAGACACCAGATATCATTTTTGATATTGTTTCAATCATTTATGTAAGAGAGGATAGCAAAATAAAGTAAACTGTGACTTATACTGAAAATTCTTCATACAGTGGATTACTAGTAATATTAATAAACATGTGGGACCAAATGTTCAGACACTTTGGCCTGACCATGTTTTTTTCTTTTTACACCACAGACTGAACAAAAATAGGCATTGCTTGGCAATTAGTCAACAAACTATTGATAATTGTCTAAATATTGTCATACTAACAGATATTACATACCTTTCTATTAAAGTTATCTGACATTATCAAGATGAACACAGTCTTACACTGAGTTCTTGTCATATTTTAGTACTATTTTCTAAACTATAGCAAATGATAATACGAGAACTGCTGAAAGTGTCTAAATAAATCTTTTAAAAAACTGCTGTAAATAATAAAACTACAAATATCAAGTAGTATGCCTTAAAAAGAAACAAAAAAAAAAAAACAGAACTATTTCCTGTTGATTAAGTAATATAATAATAATAATAATAATAATGCAATATTTGTATTTTTCTGTCTGTTTGAAATAATGATTTAATGATTTTATTGACAAATATCACACTTTATGTACACACACACACACACATTATATATATATATATATATATATATATAAATATATATATATAAAATGTTACATTTTAAAGTAATATAAATTTTATAGCGCTGAGTGATGATTAATCACATGCAAAATAAATGTTTTTGTGTATATAATATATGTGTGTGTACTGTATTTACTATGTGTATATAAATACACGTATGAATATATTTAAGAAAAATATGTTATGTTTATATATTAAACATATTTATATATAATATATAAATTATATAAATATGAATATATACATGTAAATATTTTGTCAATATATACTGTATGTGTGTCTTTATCTATGAATAATAAATAGACAGTACAAACACACATATATTATACAAAAACTTATATTTTGGATGCAACTACCCAGCACTAAAATTTTATAATAAATTACTAATACATTAAAAATAAAATAAAATAAAATAAAATAAAATAAAATAAAATAAAATAAAACTTTATTTTTCTTTGTTAACCACTAGAGCACCAAAAGTTATAGTGCGTCTTTAATTTACGTGGCGGGTTATGCAAGTTCATTGTGCGGCTTTTGTTCAGATCCTGTTTCATTGCTTTTCACATCATGACAGCATAAGTTCATTTGCCATAAAGTTTCATGTGCCTCTATAAATGGTAATGACCTCTGCCATGTAAGGATGATGACAACATTAGGCTCTCTTTATGACAATACCCACAGAGACTGGACAGATGGCGCTACCATCATCTCTCTCTCTCTCTCTCTCTCTCTCTCTCTGCAGTGAACAGAGCAGAAGGGGTTGTTAACCAGAGTATGCAGTAGTTATGGAGTGGTCAGGTGGCATGTTTATGGTCTGAAGGATGAATGTGAAAAGGACAGGCAAACATACTGATACAACATATCCCACAATTCCAACATTTAGTTGGTTTGAGTCATTTATTGTAACAAATTCAAAATCTGAATCTCTTAAAAGCATTTATGATCAAAATAATGAGTCTGATTTGGACATTAATCATTGTTTTGAGTCAGATCCCTTTTTAATTGAATTGACTCAGCTGACTAAACCAGCCTGAATGATTCATATCATTCATAAACCATGTGATGTGTTTTCAGCATTTCTGTGTCTTAACCAGTGTTGGGGAAAGTTACTTTTAAAAGTAATGCATTACAATATTGCGTTACTTCCTAAAAAAGTAACTTTATGGAAAGTAATGCGTTACAATACTTTTGTGTTACTTTTTAAATCTGGGCAGGGCTTGCTTGTTTGTTTTTAATATAAAAAAGTTAGATTCTTATCAAATGTAAAAGCCCTTTCACACCAAAATGAAATGAAGTGAATAAGCCTAAGGCTAAAGAAAAAATAAATTCCCGTCTTTACAGTGGAACTGTAGGAAAAGAAAGTTCAACACTCTTCAGCAATGAGAAAAAAACACAAATGTTAGTTCATCTAAAGTAAAAAATGCTTTTCTTTTTTTAGATTTTTTGTCTTGTTTCTAGCCAAAATATCTCTTAATAATATATTTATGATATATATTTCTTAAATCAAGAAGGGTTTTTCTAGAGAAGTAAAAATTCTTGTCAAAATGTAAGTGTTTTTGCTTGAAACAAGCAAAATAATCTCCCAAATGGGGTAAGCTAAATTATCTTGTTTTCTGTTTGAAATAAGATTTTTTGCTTACCACACTGGCAGATTATTGCTTGTTCTAAGCAAAAAAGTCACTTATTTTGACTTTTTTTTCTGAAAACAAAAAACAAAAAAAAAATTATTTACTTCATTTAAGATTTTGTTGTTGTTGTTGTTGTTGTTGTTGTTGATATTTCGGCTGTAAACAAGACAAAAAAATCTAAGTAAGTATTTTTGAGTGTGCTGATGTATTAGATCAACAAAGGTCAGCAGCAAAGTCATCGGTTAATAAAATGGGACTAAAAACATAGAAAACAAAAAGTAGCTGGTGTTATTTTTTGAAAAAGTAACTCAGATATTTTCTTGGAAATAAAAAAGTAATGCGTTACTTTACTAGTTACTTGAAAAAAGTAATATTATTACGTAACTTGAGTTACATAACTCAAGTTACCCCCAACACTGGTCTTAACAAAAACGCAGTTAAAGTAAATTACACCGGACAAAATTATAAACACAACACTAGTTTTTGCCCCCATTTTTCATGAGCTGAACTCAAAGATCTACACAAAAGGCCTATTTCTCTCAAATATTGTTCACAAATCTGTCTAAATCTGTGTTAGTGAGCACTTTGCCGAGATAATCCATCCACCTCACAGGTGTGGCATATCAAGATGCTGATTAATTTCCATGACAAATGATGCAAAAGCCCGCCCTCATTGATTACTGTTGCTGTGTCCGACAAACAATGCCGCTTTCATATTACACATCTTGTTCTCACGCAGTAAAAAATACATTGCGGAGGAAAAAGGAAACTGACAACACGCCAACAGACAAGACAGAGCAAGTAGGTCTCAATTTAAAGTGTTGACATTTTTTAAGAAATTCAACCAATAAATATAATTTTGTGGCTACAATACAGATCACTATATTGCCTTATTAGATCAATCAACATGCAAACATCCAAACGTCTTTTCTTTACTTAAAGCATGAAAAAACATTAATGAACATCAGAAAAAAAAGTGGAAGAAAGACATCAAAGCACACTATTTTTCAACCTTAAGTCCATAGAAGTTAATCTTCTCTCCTGTCTAATTTGTTTGTTGGACAAAATGGCGAATTTTGCATTATGATTGGTCAGATCATCTGTCAATCAAGTGATTTCATCCATTTACAATTATAAATTGCAATAGTAAAATACGTTTTATTTTATTTTTTATTTGTTATTTTTTAATTAGTTACAATGACTTGATTAAGTAAAAAAAAAAATAGCTGATTGATTTACTTTCTCCTATTAAAAATATCAGACCATTTTAGCTCTTTTAGAGCAAATTAAGAAGCTAATGTCAAAATACTGAAAAACTGTAGATAAAGTGTTCAGATGCAAAACCAGCTAAAAGCCATCTTGGTCAAAAATGAGATAAGGATACTGAATTAATACTCTTGACACATTATATATCCATCAAATACTTACTTCAAACTTGTTAAAATCCCAGTCTCAGACCAATCAGAAGCAGCAATACTTACATAGAAACCTATACATCGGAGCCTGATACAAATGCTTTTAAAGAAAGATGTCAGATGGATTTAGAGGCTTTTGCATCTGAACTAAACCACTGGGTCAACATTTATCCTCAACAACTTAAAATCACTCATAACTCATAAAGCATATTTGCATATCTTTAACGATATGGTGTGCAATTAAAAAAAAACAAAAAACGTCTCTCCAGTCTCAGAAACGATGTATTGCTTGGAACGAGTTGAACAGTCGAAGGGATTTGTGATATCAGCCATTTTATAAATCTTAATGGTATTGACAGTAAATGGTGACCATGGATGTCATCACCATCTACTTGTATTGATGTTTTTGCTTTTTTTGTTTTTTGGTTGATTGGTTGGGGGTCGCAGGGTTTTCAAATGACTTGAGGGTGAGCGGATGTTAGCAAAATTGCATTTTTTTGGATGAACTATCCCTTTAACATCAAAGCAGGTGATAATGGCACATAAAGAAGCTGTGTACTGTAAACCGTATACAGTAAGTGCAACGTGTATGTGGCATTAGCGACCTCTCGGAGCAGGTATAGATGCAGGCTGACAGTAATTTTATGCTGCATAAAGAGTGCAACCCTGTGGCCGAGGAAGACAACAAGACCGGACTGCCATCCATCCTCACTCAGTGGGTGGCTGGTGACCTGCCTGATGGTTTCACATCCATTTACTCTCTCTCTCTCGCTCTCTTCTTCCAAACCTGTGCACCACCATGACTTCAACAGAGATGTGTTTCGCTATTCATCCTGAAAACAAATCTCTCGCTTCAGATTTAAACCAGCTTTATCACACAAGGTGTTTAACAAACAAATCTACCAGTTTACGCAAGACAATCAAATCCCAAAACATCTAATCAATTCATAATTCAGATTCAGTAGCGTATTTAGGAACCACGCAGAATTGAGAACCGGTATTTTTTTGGACCGGTGCATAATTGGGTCAATACTGGACTACTGATAAGCTTCAGGGCAAACAATAATGTTATCAATACTTGTGTTGTTTTATCTTCATAAATCTGTGTTAATGGCAAATTAGAAGCTGTTCTCATAAACTGATTTCAAGCTGAATACGCACCATCTCATCATCATAATTGAAAATTATGTTGGCATTAATGGAAGTGCATTGGCATGGTTCAAATCGTACTTATCTGACCGCTATCAATTTGTGGCAGTGAATGACAAGGAATCATATCGATCACAAGTGCAGTATGGAGTACCTCAAGGCTCAGTACTAGGGCCATTACTTTTTACGCTTTACATCTTACCCTTAGGAGATATCTCATTAGGAAATATGGTATTAGCTTTCACTGTTATGCTGATGATACTCAGCTCTATATTTCTTCACGGCCTGGCGAACCATACCAATTTGAAAAATGAACAGAATGCATAGTTGAGATAAAAAACTGGATGGCGAGTAAATTCTGAACAACAGAGGTGTTAATTATTGGACCTAAAACCTAAACCTGAAAACACCATGTAACATTGTATATATTATTTATTATTTTAAATAATATTAAATATTTTAATATTGCTTTAATAATTTAAATAATAATATAATATTGCTATTTACAAATAGTAAGAGATGCAATAATTCTCTATGACATTTTTCTGTACTCCTATGCACACACTGTAAAAACAGTTTGTTGAGTCAACTTAAAATAATTGGTTACCCTGCTGCCTTAACATTTTAAGTTCAGTCAACTCAAAAAAAGTTTAGTCAACTTGAAATGTTACGATTTGGTAAGTGACAACTTATTTTGAGCTGATTCAACTTAAAATTTTAAGGCAGCCAAGTAACAAACACAGCTGTTAAGTTTAACAAACATTTTTTTTGTTTAGTCAACTCGAACTCAAACTAAGTTTTCACTTAGTACTTAACCCTCTAAGCGCCAAAGTCGCAAAATTGCGACAAGGCATCATACTTAATAAAATAGGCTGTAGTTCCTATTACGGTGTATTACCTCATTTGTATCTGTATTGAAATAGTAGAACAAGTAAACTATCGTGGCACTGATCCGGAAGCAAATCAGTTCATTGCATGCAAGTATACAGAGATTTGTGAGAGAAAACTCCACTGTACTATAGTATAGTAATGATTTATTACTTTTTCCAGTTTTATTTTTGTTTTCTCTTTTCTGATCATTTGGAATGAGGATAAAAAAGACAAAAAACATGCAAATAAGTTCAAAGATCCATTCAGCATCTTACTGATGAATATTACTGATAAACAGATCAAAACCTGTTCACATGCGTTTTACTACTATATAGTATAGTAATATAGTAATAATTTAGTACTTTTTCCTGTTTTCTTGTTTGTTTCTCCTTTTCTGCTAATTTAGAATAAGAATAAAAAGACAAAATAAAAACAAATAAGTTCAACCATCCATTCAATTTCTATTCTTTGCTGAATATTACTGATGAACTGATCAAAAAGTTGGCTACTGTTCATATGCGTTTTACTACTATGATAATTTAATACTTTTTCCTGTTTTATTGTTGGTTTTCTGATCATTTGGAATTTGGATAAAAACAATTCAACAATTTAATATCTACTATTTCCTGAATATTATGAAATTCAAGATTGCCGCCCCTGAATGCATCATAATATGCAAATTAGATGAGTCTATTTACACCCCACATAAACTTTCAGTCATGCCCAACATTTTTCTAATTTACAGTAGATCTATATCTTTAAGCCCTTTCAAGCCACAAGCTTTTGAAATGTCAAAATGTCAATGTTTTGATGTAAAAATTCAGCATTTGTCCAAAGAAAATCCCTGGTGTCTAACATTTCAACTTGAACTGAACTTAAAATTTTAAGGCAGCAGGGTAAATTATTTTAAGTTGACTCAACAAATTGTGTTTTTTTTTTTTTTATGTTCAAACATGTTGTGATATGCTGAGGAAATCTCTTTCTTTATCTCTCCCTCTTTTAAGGGCCTTATTATTTTTAAAATGTGCTTTATGTGGCTTTTTCTGTTTGCTTAGAGGAATTTGTAAACTGCAGGAATAAATCAACTTGAGATTTTGTTGAAAATGTGTTTGTGCACCAAATTATAGAGAGTATTATGGATCATAGTATTGATAAGCAGTATTGTATCAGTATCAATAAAATGTAAACAATATCCATTCGCACCACAGAATCGATTGCAAAATCCACAAAGGATTAACACTAAAAAACGCCTCTGTTCAGATTAAGTCAAATAGGTTGTGAATAGCATTTAATTATTACTGTAAGACCAAATTCTGTCTTCAAGAATAAAATGGCTGATTTTTAAAAAATGAGTTAATGGTCAATTTGCTTTATTGGTTTCTGAGAGGGTTCAAGAGCTTATAAGGCAAAAAAATACATATAGGCGCTTTCACCAGAGTAATTGCCTATTCAATTATTCTATAGTTAAACACTCACAGATATGTCAACCACTCTTTTTCAAGTGCTCCTTGTTGATTATGCTGTAAGAACGTATGATGATATTCATAATCACATTAGCTTTCGCTTCTTAATCGTTTGGTGATAAGTGCTCCATTCTGCCCGTGTTTAAAGAGACTCCAGCCCAAACTTAAAATCAACACGCAGGAAAGCCTCTAAAATCCACTTATGCTGATGTCCAAAGGCGCAAGAGATAGATAATCACAATAATGTGCTTAAACATGGTGAAAAATGTCTGCAGATGGAAAAAAATAGCCGCGGCGTGGGTGGATTTTACCGATTTAGAAACGGGAAATGAGCATCACGGTACATATAGATCGAGTGTGAAGAATCACAGCGCACAAAACAAGAATTATCACCCCACTGTACACAAAGAAGAAGTAAACATGAAAATATAGACGCTTTTCCTACTGTAGACATCTATTTTACTGAGCTTTGTGGCCTTGTCGTCTCACACGCACTGAATATCAAGGAAATATGTGTACTGAGAAATCACACCTGTCTCTGTGACAGCCGCAGGCTCTGGAAACAGCACAACAAGAGCCAGGGAAGCGCTCCATGCTTTTTTTTTTTTTTTTGTGTAGCCAATCAGAAATCTAGCAAATCAGAGGCTGTTTTTGACCTGTCAATCATTTTTGTTTTATTGAATGGATGGGTGTCATATTTCACCCCAATCAAAATACAAAAATAACACCATAAATAAATGTATTTAATAATGCAGTCATGAGATAAATAATGGCAAAATGACTTAATAAAATAAATTAAAATAAACCATTAAGGTCAAAAGTTTACATACACCTTGCAGAAACAAACAAACAAACAAACAAACAAAAAAGGGAATTTTGCCAAAATATTTTCAGAGGCGATGGACAAGATGTTATAGAATAATAATCTAATAAAAAATAATAATAAAATGAAAAAGTGACCAAAAAAAAAAAAAAAAGTGACATTCAACCTATTTTTCTAATTTCCTAAAAAAAAAAAAGTCCCAGGTCAAAATCTGATGGGTTTTCTTAAATTGCATCACATTTGATTAAATATTTTATTTTGAGGTGAAATATGACCAAGGCATGCATAACATCATGTTTAACCCTTTATCTGTCACTCCAATTTTTGAACACTGATGTGAAAATGCAGTATTCAAGCCTAATTTTTCATAATTCATGAACAAAAACATTTTGTAATATGATTTTTTTGTAGCCAATCAGAAATCTAGCAAATCAGAGGCTGTTCTTGACCTGTCAATCATTTTTGTTTTATTGAATGGACGGGTGTCATATTTCACACCAATCAAAATACAAAAATAACACTATATATAAATGTATTTAATAATGTAGTCATGAGATAAATAATGGCAAAATGAATATATAAAATAAATAAAAAATAAACCGTTAAGGTCAAAAGTTTACATACACCTTGCAGAAACAAACAAAAAAAAAAAATAGTGAATTTTGCCAAAATATTTTCAGAGGCGGTGGACAAGATGTTATAGAATAATAATCAAATGAAAAAGTGACCAGAAAAAAAAAGTGACATTCAACCTATTTTTTGAATTTCCTAAAAAAAAGTCCCAGCGCAAAATCCGATGGGTTTTCTCAAAAATCCATTTTTTTTGTAGGCAATCAGAAATCTAGCAAATCAGAGGCTGTTTTTGACCTGTCAATCATTTTTGTTTAATTGAAAGGATGGGTGTCATATTTCACCCCAATCAAAATACAAAAATAACACCATAAATAAATGTATTTAATAATGTAGTCATGAGATAAATAATGGCAAAATGAATATATAAAATAAATAAAAATAAACCGTTAAGGTCAAAAGTTTACATACACCTTTACGAAACAAAAAAATAAAAAAATAAATAAGTGAATTTTGCCAAAATATTTTCAGAGATGATAGACAAGATGTTATAGAATAATAATCAAATGAAAAAGTGACCAAAAAAAAAAAAAAAAGAAAAAGTGACATTCAACCTATTTTTTGAATTTCCTAAAAAAAAAGTCCCAGCGCAAAATCTGATGGGTTCAAATTGCATCACATATTTATTTATATTTGAATAAATATATTTATTTTGAGGTGAAATATGACCAGGGCATGCATTACATCATGTTTAACCCTTTATCTGTCACTCCAATTTTTGAACACAGATGTGAAAATGCAGTATTCAAGCCTAATTTTTCATAATTCATGAACAAAAACATTTTTCCTTTTTTTTTTTTGTTTTGTAGCCAATCAGAAATCTAGCAAATCAGAGGCCGATCTTGACCTGTCAATCATTTTGAAGGGAGGGTGTTTGATTGAATTGATGGGTGTCATATTTCACCCCATTCAAAATACAAAAATAACACCATAAATAAATGTATTTAATAATGTAGTCATGAGATAAATAAATGTCAAAATGACTTAATAAAATAAATTAAAATAAACCGTTAAGGTCAAAAGTTTACATACACCTTGCAGAAACAAACAAACAAACAAAAAAATAAATAAATAAATAAGTGAATTTTGCCAAAATATTTTCAGAGGCGATAGACAAGATGTTATAGAATAATAATCAAATGAAAAAGTGACCAAAAAAAAAAAAAAAGTGACATTCAACCTATTTTTCGAATTTCCTAAAAAAAAAAAAAGTCCCAGGTCAAAATTTGATGGGTTTTCTCAAATTGCATCACATTTGATTAAATATTTTTATTTTGAGGTGAAATAAGGTGAAATTGAGGTGATAACATGATGCATTACGCAAGATATTTCACATAAAAGACATTTACATATAGTCCACATAAGAAAATAATACATTAAAATATTTTAAATAAATAAAAAATAAATAAGTGAATTTTGCCAAGATATTTTCAGAGATAATAGACAATATGTTAATCTAAAACCTAATTTTTCCATTTCATTTCATTCCTAAAAAAGTGACATTTCAACCTATTTTTTGAATTTCCTGAAAAAGTCCCAGTGCGACATCCGACAGGTTTTCCCAGATCGCATCACATATTTATTTATATTTTATGAAATATATTTATTTTGAAGTGAAATATGACCAAGGCATATATTACATCATGTTTAGCCCTTTACCTGTCACTCCCATTTTTGAACACAGATGTGAAAATGCAGTATTCAACCTTAGTTTTTCATAATTCATGAACAAAAACATTTTGTGATATGATTCTGATGTACATTTTCCATGGTAATGCAATGTCTGATTTTAAAATGCATCTCAAAGGATGAATTTTTGAAAGCGTGGCCACGAAGAAAGTCTTTTTGTGACAAGGTCATAACTCCTGTTATGAAGTAGATTTTTGAGGTGCACTCTTGACAAATTAATCTATTACTTTTAATTTGTAGCACAAAAATAAACGAATAAAGCATGCATTTGCCCTAATCTGCTGATGTATTGTGAGATACAGGAAGTAGAGCTCCAGACAGTGTGTTAAAGCTCAGCTGAGATCTGTCTGCCCTCTGGAAATCGATGCACAGGCATTTCTCAACATCGATTATACAATTATGCAGGTTAAATCATCAAGCCCACACACACTCTTACAAGAGAGGAGGTGTGCGCACACTCTTGAAACACACACACACACACACACACACACACACACACACTCCAGGTGCAGGTACTTCATGAGCTGATTAGAAATGCCACGGGGGAGTTGAACATCACTCTTAGCAGCTCCAGAGCTACACAATTGAATCATAATTAATAGTAGCAGCAGGAGGTTGTGATCCACACACACTCACACACACAGCGCTACTAAAGCTGTACATACTGACAAATTATGCAGAGCGAAACACAGCAGTGTCACTAAAGCCTTCTGCTTAAAGAATCAGTAAGACATATTTGAACATACACCGTGGTATTATGCTAATGTCTTTTTTGCCCCAATTAACATTATATTACCATATTTTCTAAACATGCACAATGGAACAGGCAGTGATTCCATTTTTTCACGTTTATACCATAGTATTACCGTGTTTTTTTTTTGTTGTTGTTGTTTTTTTTTTATATGCACCATAGTAATGCCACATTTTAATGTTTAATGACTATGTTATAATACTATGTTTCTTAAATGTGTACAGTAATAGGACATTTACCCGCCTTACAAAAAAATTAAAGCATTGATGGTAATACTACGGTACTCTGAAATACTGAAATTCTTGTACCACCAGCATTTACCATCCTTGTCAAATTTACCATAGTGTTATGTTTTTTGAATATGTATCATAATAATACCATGTTTTTTAAACATGCACCATTGTAATACCATAGTAGTTTTTGAATATGCAGTTACAGTACCATGATAATACCATGTTTTTTTTTTTTTTTTAATATGCATAATGGTTATTCTATATATGTAACTCTGGACCACAAAACCAGTCATAAGGATCTTTTTTTTTCTTTTTTTTTTTTTTAAATTGAGATTTCTAAACATCACCTGAAACATTGATTTATGGTTTTGTTACGATAGGACAATATTTGGGCAAGAAACAATTATTTGAAAATAAGGAAACTGAGAATGCAATGCAATGCAATGCAATGCAATGCAATGCAATGCAATAAAATGCAATAAAATGCAATAAAATGCAATAAAATAAAATAAAATAAAATAAAATAAAATAAAATATTACGAAAATCGCTTTTAAAGTTGTCCAAATTAAATTCTTAGCAATGCATATTACTAAAAATTAAGTTTCAATATATTTAAGGTAGGAAATGTACTAAATATCTTCATGGAACATGATCTTCACTTAATATCCTTATGATTTTTGACATAAAATATTTTTATTTTTTATCCATACAATGTATTTTTTAGCTATTGCTACAAATATACCCCAGTGACTTATGACTGGTTTGTGGTCCAAGGGTCACACAATACACCATGGTACTGAAAATCTTGTACCATGGCATTTACCAAGCTTGTTAAATTTACTATAGTATTATGTTTTTTGAATATGTACCATAATAATACCATGTTTTTTTAAACATGCACCATTGTAATACCATAGTAGTACTATGCTTTTTGAATATGCACAGTTATAATACCATGATAATACCATGTTTTTTAATATGCATAATGGTAATTATATATATGGGACCCTGCACCACAAATCCAGTCAAATGTGAGTTGAGAGTAATAAATAAGCTTTTCATTGATGTATGATTTGTTAGGATGGGACAATATTTGTCTGATTATTTGAAAAAAAAAAATAAAAAAAATAATAATAATAATATATTATATATATATATATATATATATATATATATTTTTATATATATATATATATATATATATATATTTTTTTTTTATATATATATATATATATATATATATATTATATTATATTATATTATATTATATCCTGGACCACAAAACCAGTCATAAAGATCAGTTTTTTAAATTGAGATTTAAACATCACCTGAAAACTAAATAATAAGCTTTCCATTGATTGGCCGATCTACAATTATTGGAAAATCTGGAAAATCAAAATATTGACGAAATCTTGTCCAAGTTCTTAGCAATGCATATTACTAATCAAAAATTAAGTTTCAACATATTTGCGGTAGGAAATTTAATATCTTCATGGAACATGATTTTCAATTTTTAACATCAATATTTGGCCGATATACAATTATTTGAAAATCTGGACAATCAAGTTGTCCAAATTAAGTTCTTACCAATGCATATTACTATTCAAAATAGCTATGTTTTATTATTATTATTTTTTAATTCTGAAAACTGTGTTTTTTTATGTATGGATATGAATGTGAACCAAAGTAATAAAATGTTTTTTGGATGTGTAGTATAGCAATATTATGTTTTTGGGACATTTACTCTCTTTACAAATAAATCATGGTACTAAATGCATCTAGTATATCATTTAGTAGTTCATAGTTTCTCAGTACTGAAATACCATGGTATTTACAGTAAACAGTATTTCTGAGAATACCATGGTGCTTTTTTGTAAGTGATGGTTTGGAAAGCATGGCTATTTGATGAGTGCATGATAATAAAGAGTCAGTAGCATTTTATATATGAAAGTGCCATGGTAAAGCAAACTGAGTGTATTTCATCTCTCATTACTAGTCATAACATTTTTAAAGTTCATCAAATATAATGTGGCATTGTTCCAAAGCATGATTCCCTTTGTTAGCCTCTGGTCTCAATACAATGCCACTGTCTTAGTCCACTTTATGTCAAACAAATAAGTGTGTTTATATGTGTGTGTGCTCTCAACTTAAAATTATGCAACTCGGCCGTCTCTCTCTCTCTCTCTGTCCGTCTGTTCTCGCAGCCCAGCTCACTGCAATCAATTATTGTTACGGTGGAATCATTAATAATTTCCTAATGAAAACGATTCTGTTGATCTCTGTTGTGTTTTAATTAAACATAATTACGCTGGCGCTCAGAGCTGTGGTGGGGACCCCTTCAGGGTACAACCCAGTTTTAACACCCTGATAATGAAATTTTACATTGTGCGCAGTTGTTTGGTTATTATGCGTCGCAGTATTTTCCGCTGTTCCAAGATAAGAGATAATAACCCCGGCACCTCCGTGCGCTTTGCCTCCGTGCCTTTTCAAAGAGGAAGATGAAATGAAAACAATTTAATGGCCTTAACAGTTTAAAACGCGACAGCGCTCGTCTTTTGTGTCGTTCCAAACTCAGCTGGCATGTGTCCGTCTTCGAGCGCTTTATTGTCAGCGTGAAACCCCTCACCCAACACTGCGCTTGCACAAAGACGTGCACGCAAATGGAGATAAATATACGTTTGAAGGTTCGGTTTGTACAGTGATGAAACGGTTCGGTGCCTATTAGGGTTGGGAATGGAAAACGGGGTTGCATTCAGAACCGCTTCCAAAAAAACATGGCAAGCAAAACGTTTGGTTCTGATAGCGCTTTTTAGCATCATTTGCACTGATGTTGAATCTACAGCACTGCTGCAAAAATAATCAGATTTAACTGTGAGTTTCAGCCAAATTTTACGAGGTAGAAACTGGTGCTAATAATTACTAAAAAGACAAAAGCCTCATTACATGCAAAGACAAACACACAGTGTGTCTGATATAGGCTTAAATGGTTATAGTTTTTTAGATGAGTCACAAATTAGTTCCAAACTAAGTGTAATGACTTTTGTTTAGTAATTTTGTTTAAGGCAAGATGCCACAGTTTAAGAGATATTAGGGATGTAACGATATCAAAATCGCACGCTATGCTATGAAGTCCACGATACAATATTTATTGTGATTTTTTTTTTATATATTTAAAAAAATTACATTTTAAAGTTATTCAAAAATAAATAAATAAATAAATAAATAAATAATAAATAATAATAATAATAATAATAATAATAATTTTTTTTTTTCTCTCTAATATTTTGAATTTGGACTGCAATAACATTATCTATTTAAACTGCTAGTTGTCAGCAATTCATACTGCACTTTTAACCCTTTAACTGTCACTGTATTTTTTAACAAAGACGTGAAAATGCACATCCAAAGTTAAATTTGTACAATTCATGAATGAAAACATTTTGTAATATGATTTTGATGTGCATTTTCCATGGTAATGCAATGTTTGATTTTAAAATGGTTGTCAAAGGATGAATTTTGAGATTTTAATTTTTCACGAGCTGATTGCCTGAAAGAAGTGCACACTTTGCTTTGAAATGTGGAGCAAAAACAGACTTGTTGAAGGGATTAAGCTACTGTTTTCGGTTTAGTTTGACAGATACTGTGCCAAAGCATAATGGCCCAAAACACAACTTTAAAGACCTTTTATGTTAGAATAAGAAGTTTACATATAGTTTAAAAACTACACTTTTTTGCTCAGAGGACCTACACTGCAAAAAATGCTGTTCTTAATTAGATTTTTTGTCTTGTTTCCAGCCAAAATATCTATCAAATCTTACATCAAGATGGATTTCCTAGACAAGTCAAAATTATTTTCTTGTTTTCAGAAAAATATAAGTCAAAATTAAGTGAGTTTTTGCTTAGAACAAGCAAAATAATCTGCCAATGGGGTCAGCAAAATACTCTTATTTCAAGCAGAAAACAACAGATTATTTTGCTTGTTTTAAGCGAAAACTCACTTAATTTTGATTTAGTTTTTTAATCATTATACTTCCATAGTTGACTGATCACAGTACATTAAGACAAATGTTTCAGTTCACTACGGCAATCAATGTAATCATGGAAGAACAGGAATTGTTAAATGAACAGTTCACTCAAAAATGAAAATTCTGTCATTAATTGCTCACAAATTGTAGGACTTTTGTTCATCCTTGCAACACAAATTAAGATATCTTTGGGGAAATCCAAAAGATTTCTGAGCCTGCATAGACTGCAATGCAACTACCAAGTTCAAAGCCAAGAAAGGTAGTTGAATAAAGTTTGCTTTTATTTTCTTTGAGCACAAAAATATTACTGTAGCTTCATAAAATTACGGTTGTGTTGGGGGTAACGCATTACAAGTAACACAAGTAACTTTTTTCAAGTAACTAGTAAAGTAATGCATTACTTTTTCATTTCCAAGAAAATATCCGAGTTACTTTTTGTTTTCTTTATGCATTCAATCCCATTTTATTAACCAATGACTTTGCTGCTGACCTTTGTTGATCCAATTCAACCGTACACTGCAAAAATACTTTTCTTACTTACATTTTTTGTCTTGTTTACAGCCAAAATATAAAAAATAAATAAATAAATAAAATATTAAATGAAGTAAATAATTATTCATTATGTAAGTCAAAATTAAGTGACTTTTTGCTTAGAACAAAGAACAAGAACTTTTGTCTTGTTTCCAGACAAAATATAAAAAATTCTTAAATCAAGAAGATTTTCAAGACAAGTAAATAATTGTCGTCTTGTTTTCAGAAAAAAAAAGTCAAAATTAAGTGAGTTTTTGCTTAGAACAAGCAAAATAATCTGTCAATGGGGTAAGCAAAAAATATTATTTCAAACAGAAAACAAGATTATTGGGAGATTATTTTGCTTGTTTCAAGCAAAAACTCACTTAATTTTGACTTGTTTTCAGAAAAAAACAAGACAAAAAATCTAAGTAAGAAAATAATTTTTTTGCAGTGTACTAATAAGCAAAACGTACTTTATATTAACTAACATTTGTGCTTTTTTTCTCATTGCTGAAGAGTGTTTCTTTCTTTTCCTGCAGTTCTACTGTAAAGGCGGGAATTTAATTTTCCTTTAGCCTTAGGCTTATTCACTTCATTTCATTTTGGTGTGAAAGGGCTTTTACATTTGCTAAGAATCGAAAGTTTTTAAATTAAAAACAAACAAGCAAACCCTGCCCAGATTTAAAAAGTAACGCAAAAGTAATGCAACGCATTACTTTCCATAAAAAGTAACTAAGTAACGTAATTAGTTACTTTTTTAGGGAGTAACGCATTAAAAAGTAACTTTCCCCAACACTGCTGATGTCACATGACTATTTCATCAGTGTCCTACATTTCTAGGCCTTGAAACAGTTCCTGCTGTCTGAAAGCTCTCAGACTTCATCAAAAATAGTGAACTATCCCTTTAAGTAGAATCAGGATTTGAATCAGATTGACTCAGTTCTTTACGATTCCCATCCCTAGTGCCTATATACACAGATATAAGATGAGAAACAGAAGATTATGAAAGGAGGAGCAGGAGGTCAAGGTAGCGACGGAGGTCAAGGTAACGCGTCTCCGTTCTGACTCTGTCGCAATAGAGATGTGCGGCGGAGAATCAGATGGAGAGGAATTACAGAACATGAGCTGCACAAAGACACAGTGAATTAGTCCAGTCCTGCGGTCTATGAGCTTATGTAAAACGCTCTCGTTACACTGGTCAATTTCCACACGCACAATGGCCAAATTTCCCCCTCGACTCCTCTGACACGCTCTATCTGACTGTTCCTGCTTCTAAGAGGCTTAGAGCAAAAATTTAGGTGACCTTTAAATAATCAGACACACTAGAGCTGAATATCTGCTGTCCAAACGCACAAGAGCTCCACTGTCTGCTGCCCAAATTTCCAAAGAATAAATTCGATTTTGTCTGACAGGCACATTAAACGTCTTAGAAAAACAACACAACTAGGTTGCATAAACAGTAAATTGGCTTTAAGAGGAAATACGTGCTCGATTTGTGACAATTCAAAGCTGCCTCAGTCAATTTAGTCATGAAGAGCCAGGATTTCAACTCTAAACATATACCTGGCCAAGAATCGCCCACTTATTTAGGAAAAGAACATCTGATTGACATGCAAATCAACCAATCACACTTCACTTTGGTTTTGCATGCTGTTTACACTGCAAAAAATAAATAAATAAAAATAAATAAATGCTTTTCTTACTTAGATTTTGTCTTGTTTACAGCCAAAATACATAAAAATTCTAAAATCAAGAAGGATTTAGACAAGCAAAAATAAATAAATAAATAATAATAATAATAATAATAATAATAATAATAATAATAATAATAATAAGTTGTTTTCAGTAAAAAAATAAGCTAAAATTAAGTGAGTTTTTGCTTAAAACAGGCTAAATAATCTGACAATGGGGTAAGCAAAATAATTTTATTTTAAGCAGAAAACATACTTGCTTACCCCACTGGCAGATTATTTTGCTTTTTCAAGCAAAAACTCACTTAATTTTGACTTTTTCTTTCTGAAAAGAAGACAAAAATTTTTACTTGTCTAGAAAATCCTTCTTGATTTAAGATTTTTTTATTTTTTTTTTTATTTTGGCTGGAAACGATAAAAAATCTATAAGAAAAGCATTTTTTTGCATTGTAAAGAATAGCTCTAAAAAAAAAACAAAAAAAAACATAATCATAGCAGTGACTAAAAAAAGCAGAAATGTGTACAGATCTTGTTAGGGCTGCATGATTATTGCAAAAATCATAATTGTCGATTATTCCCCTGAAATTGCAATTGCGATTATTAATTATGATTATAACAATTTACATTGATTTGGGTTTTAAATAGCTTTATACCATTTTATATAATTTTGTATTTAAAAAAGAAAAAAAAAAAAAAAACTTCCTTCCTTTTCTTGTTGCCACAAATGTCAGCGATACTTTGGTTTGGTTTCATTTTATTTAAACTTTGTGTGTTATTTTATGTTTTTTTTTGTTTTGTTTAGTTTTTTTTGTTTTTATTAGGCCTATATAGCATGGTGTATTTGTAATATTTTTATATTTTTAAATATTAATATATGTAAATATTTTGTATTTTGTTAATATATTAAGCATGCTATATTTAATATATTTAAACGTTTAAACGTTTGAGTTTGTCATACTGTTTTGTCAATCAACAGATGCCACTAATTCAAAAGTGAAAGTAAAATGCAATTTAACGCATTTAATTGATTTAAAAGCGAACAAAAGTGAGGAAAAGAGGGTGAAACTCACAAACTCGTTGTCACATCCTGGTGTACTTTTATTTTCCAAATGTAGCTTAATATGATTAGTCTAAAGAATCATTCGATTTGTACTGCATAGGAAAAAAAAAGCCTCACACTAAAGATTTCAATACAAATATGTGTATAATAAAAAATAAAATTAAACATAAGATGGGCTACGGTTTTTCCTGTAAATAATCTTCTATAAAGGACAAAAGATTTATAGCGTTTTTCATCCTTTTCATCAATATGAGGGCTTTTGTAAGCTGTAGGAAATAGGCTAAACTCATTATCAAATGCACAAAACGTTAGTTTAATTTTGAAGTGCTTAGATTTTTGTACATAAGATTTTCCCAGCAAAATATGTTAACATTGAAGTCATGTTTCTTACTGATTTTGTGTCTGTGAAATGTGTCTGTGTATTTCCTTATGCCTTCTTGTGTGCTTTTGGCTGTAGTTTGCGAACCAGACAGCATTGTTGGCAATTCTTCTTATTGTAAGGTCGTGCACTGTGTAACCTCCTTTTTTTTTTTGTAATTGTGGCTTTGAAATATTGCATAATCGTGGCATCCGCAATCGTGGTCACGATTAGAAATTCGATTAATTGTGCAGCCTTAGATCTTGTAATGTTCATTCAAGTCAAGCAAGAAAAAGTCAATAACAAACAAACTATTTCTTACACAGGACAATCTGAAGCATCTATATTCAGAAACGGCAATAAACAAGACGGAAGATAATAAGACAAGTGTTTGTTTACAGGTTTGTCGTTCCTAGTTTTCCTGATTATTCTTGCTGCGCTATTTCCAGCGAGTCCTCAATTGGTCGCTCAGAGTCGCCCGCAGGGAATCACACACACCCAACAGGCCTGAATACAACAGATTAAACTGTACAGGATTGTGGGATGCATTTATTACTGAAGCACACAATTGTCATCTTCAGCATGTGTGTGTGTTCACAGAAAGTGTTTTAGCACAGGGACTGGACTGTGAACATTCAAGGCCTTGAGAGAACGCTGATGCAACTATTCGCAACAAAATGTCAATAAATCTGTGCTGTATCCTAAACAAGTGTGTCAGCCAATAGGGAAAATGTGCATTATTTATTTATTTTTTTTTTTATGAACTTTTTTTTTTTTTGGAAAGCACTTACAAACAATGAACAAAGAATTGAATGCTATGGCAGAATTTAATTAATGACACACTGCAAAAAATAGTTTTCTTACTTAGATTTTTTTGTCTCGTTTCCAGCCAAAATATCTAATTAGTTAAGTTTTTTTTCTTAATTAGTTTAATTTTTGATTAGTAATATGCATTGCTAAGAACTTAATTTGGACAACTTTAAAGGCAATTTTCTCAGTATTTAAATTTTTTTGCACCTTCAGATTCCAGATTTTCAAATTTGTATCTCGGCCAAATATGCATTTAACATTTAAGATGATTTTATTTATTTATGTACTGTAGAAAAAAATATATATATATATATTTTAATATCATCCATTTACACTGCAAAAAAATGCTGTTCTTACTTAGATTTTTTTTGTCTTGTTTCCAGCCAAAATATCTAAACATTCTTAAATCAAGATGGATTTTATAGACAAGTCCATTTTGCTGTCTTGTTTTCAGAAAAAGTCAAAATTAAGTGAGTTTTTGCTTAAAACAAGCAAAATAATCTGCCAATGGGGTAAGCAAATTTATCTAGTTTTCTGCTTGAAATAAGATTATTGCTTATCCCATTGGCAGATTATTTAGCTTGTTTTAAGCAAAAACTCACTTAATTTTGACTTATTTTTTTTATTTTGACTTGTCTAGAAAATCCATCCTGATGTAAGATTTTATAGATATTTTGACTGGAAAGCATTTTTTATTTTATTTTGCAGTGTAAATGGCTGATTATATATATATATATATATAAATGAAAAATATTGTAGATTTATATCTAAAAATATTTATATTTATTTGTAATCTAAATTATATATATATATATATATATATATATATATATATATATATATATATATATATATATATATATATATATATATTACATGTATGTGTGTGTATTTATACGTACATAATAAATATATAGAGTAAATAATAAATATACAGAGTAAACACAAACACAGCATGTAAATATAAACTTATTTTGGATGTGATTAATCATTTTAAATTCAGGCATCATTACAATCAAATATTATTAACATATGTGACCCTGGACCACAAAACCATAAGTGCACATCTGTCAAAATTGAAATGTATACATCATCTAAAAGCTGAATAAATAAGCTTTCCATTGATGTATGGTTTGTTAGGATATGATCTTTGTTAGGATATTTGGCTGAGACACAACTTTTTGAAAATCTGGAATCTGAGGGTCAAAAAAAATCTAAATATTGAGAAAATTGCCTTTAAAGTTGTCCAAATTAAGTTCTTAGCAATGCATATTACTAATCAAAAATTAAGTTTTGATATATTTACGGTAGGAAATTTATGGAACATAATCTTCAATATCCCAATTTTTTATTTATTTATTTTTTATTTTTTTGGCATAAAAGGAAAATCAATCATTTTGACCCATGCAATGTATTTTTGGCTATTGTTACAAATATACCCCAGCGACTTAAGACTGTTTTTTTTTGCTCCAGGGTCACATATATTAACAAAATAGAAACTGAATGTTTATTTTCAAATTATTAGTATTTTAAATATTTTATATATATATATATATATATATATATATATATAAAATTTATTATTATTTTTTTTTATTATTATATCAAATATTTTAATATTTCAATATATTAATATTTCAATATTAACTTTAAGTGAGCATTAGACATTATATAAATGTAAAAAATTAAAGGAAATGAGCACACATTTGCATTTATCCACTCAGACCAATCAGCATCCAAAACCGCAACTATCCGTTTGATAAAATACAGTCGAGCGAAGATGAATCGTTGACCTCGCAGTGGAGTCGCTAATAAATACGACGGCAGAGAAGAAATTATAGAGACTTAACAAAACACTCCAGAAATCCTGTTATTAGCCTTTTTGTTTCCCATATTCAGTCTCCTGGCAAAAAGATTAGACGATTTTAAAAGAACTGCGTAATCTTCTTTAACAGCTTATCAAAACTTTAATGATTTGCTGATAAAGTGCACAAATGAAGGCGCTGGTAAAGAGGATCAGCCCCACAGTGCAGTGCAGTGATTAGAAGATGAGAGCTGGGAAACGAAAAATCCCACATCCGCCTCGTGTTCACTTTGAGGGGGAAGAAACTCGACGCGGAGAGTGTCATAATCACCCGAAAACATTCGGCTAAATGAGAGCTCTCGCTCTGGAATCCTTGTACTTTGCTTATTTACTTGTTTGTACATGCACCTCGACGCAATATTGGCATCAAAGCAGGCGTTCATAAAAAGCGACACTTCAAACCGCCGTGTCAGCATGCTTCCTTCACAAAAATGCTTCACGGAAACAACAGTTTTGCTAAAATTAATTTGTGACTACTTGCTTGGTTTAAGACTGAAATGAACCGAATTGCACCTCAGCTAAAGCCTCTTACCTTGTTAAGAAGAGGATGTTGTGAGACTTACTGGATAAGAACAAATCTGATCAAAATAGTGACCACACAGAAGACTCTAGCAACTACCCAGCAACGCCCTGACAACCACTCAACAACAACCCTAGCAACCAAGTAGCAACACTATCGCAAAAAAGCAAAAACAGCTTATTGATAGTTTTTACATGATGTCACATCTTATACAAATGAAGATTGGCTCCATTGACGGCATTATTTTTATGCAGTTTGCATGAAGTAGTAATTCTGGCAACATTTTTATGTCAAATGTTTAACAACTATTATTAAAATTCCTTCAAACAGCAAAATAAAACAAGTAGAATAAGAATAAGTTACCAATTAAATGAAATCAGCATTAACAAAATTAATTTGTACTACAGAGGTGGCACAGAAGAACACAAAAGTGGCTTGTAGGGGTATTTTCATATGTTTAATGAGGCGTGAGTGCAATCAAATTCATAAATTCATGTTGAAATTAATGTTTTAAATATAACATTTTTAATACAGAAATATTAAATGGTTTAAATAACTGAAAAGACACTTTAAAAATTAAATTAAATCTGCCAGTAGGTGGCGGCAAGTCGCTGATTTAATTACTGAATCATATTATTCATTTGATTCATTCAGGAACAAAGCAAGTGACTGTCTTTATGAATGGGTAATTGAATCATTGACTTAACTGATTTGTTTAAAAACGCACGTTCATTTATAAACAAAACACCGCTGCATTTGAATGGAGATGCGCAGAGGCTCAGTTGTGACCATTTTTACAACAGTGTTATAGTCAGACAATGCAAGTCACTTAAATTAACTTCTTGTTTATTAAATCAATATCTTATTTACAAACTCCCTTAAAAATCATTAAAAGCTGATTGCTCATCTGAATTTATCACAATCTCACAAAGTTCCATTATAATCAACGAAGCTCTCTACGCTGCACAATCAATCTCTTATTTACAGTCTCTCTGCACTTTGTTTCTGAAAGGATTTGTGAGATATGTCCGTGATACATTACTCAACGTTAAAATTTACCTTTGGATTGCATCAGCAGTGAGGATGAAAACAACTTCCATGATTCCTCAATAATGGTTTCATCAAACTACACCTTTGTTTCTTTGTTTGTTTTGAATATGCGCCCCCTAGCGGCCAAAATGACATACTGTGCCTTTAATAAATACTTATTTTTAAGCAGTTTCTTGCATTATACCATGTTGCAACCTCAAAAGAGTTGCATTATTTGTAATACATGTTGACGTTTGCGTCAAAAAAACAGCTAAGCATAGTAAACTTGCTCAGTAGCTCACCCGGTACAGCACTGTACTTGCGATGCTGAGCATCATCAGATACAGAGGCAAGCTAAAATGGCATGGTTACTTCATGAAATGCATTTTTACATTAGGTAAAGTCAATTCATCTTTGCAGAACTTGCATATATGGTCATAGTCGCACGCAGTAGTTTTCAGTCGCAAATGCGATTGAAGTGGTCGCACTGTAATACATTAGCTCATCCATGAACTTAATTTCTACCCAAGTCCTGTCAGATTGCATCGGCCGTGGGATGAAAACAACTTCCATAATTCCACACTCAATAATGGTTTCATCAAACAAGACTGTTTGTTTTGAACATGCGCCCTCTAGCGGCCAAAATTACATACCGTGCCTTTAATAAAGACTTATTTTTAAGCAGTTTCTTGCATAATACTATGTTGCAACCTCAAAAGACTTGCATTATTTGTAATACATGTTGATGTTTGCGTCAAAAAAACAGCTAAGCATAGTAAACTTGCTCAGCAGCTCACCCGGTACAGCACTGTACTTGTGATGCTGTGCATCATCGGATACAGAGGCAAGCTAAAATGGCACAGTTACTTCATGAAATGCATTTTTACCTTAGGTAAAGTCAATTCATCTTTGCAGAACTTGCGTATAAAGTGTCATTTAGATGTCACATGGTCATAGTCGCATGCAGTAGTTTTCAGCCACAAATGCAATTGAAATGGTCACACTGAAATACATTAGCTCATCCATGAACTTAATTTCTGCCCGAGTCCTGTCGGATTGCATCAGCCGTGGGGACGAAAACAACTTCCATAATTCCACACTCAATAACGGTTTCATCAAACTGCGCCTTTGTTTCTTTGTTTGTTTTGAACGTGCCCTCTAGCGGCCAAAGTTACTTTAATAAAGACTTATTTTTAAGCAGTTTCTTGCATAATACTATGTTGCAACCTCAAAAGACTTGCATTATTTGTAATACATGTTTATGTTTGCATCAAAAAAACAGATAAGCATAGCAAACTTGCTCAGTAGCTCACCCGGTACAGCACTGTACTTGCAATGCTGAGCATCAGCAGAGGCAGAGGCAAGCTAAAATGGCATGGCTACTTCATTAAAGGCATTTTTACCTCAGGTAAAAACTATTGGCTGGTGTTCAGTGTGGATAGTACATTAATTTTTAAACGGGATAGAGCATTAACCTTTTAGCACATCTAAATGGATATTTAATTTCTGAACTGCTGGGATACCTAGAACAACAAACATCATAAAATGTTGGCCGATTCATTAAAACTGGAAACTTTTTTTCTACTCACTGGACATTTCATTTTGAAATTGATGCAAAACGTGCAAGAAGCAATGTAATATCATGTTGCCACAGGCATGCATTCCAATGAGCCTGGTTTGGAATTTATGATGATTTTACAGTAATAACAACTGTAGAAATTATATTATTCTGGTGGAATACTAAGAGTTGTAAGGTGTTGCAACCTGAAGCTGTGTATTCTCACTCATACCGTGTGAAGTTTAAAAAGCACGGATGGGTTATTAGATCTTAATGTTGCGTTTGAAGTCCAGATGATTTGCTACATGCACGCAGTTTGATGCTTGAAGACACATGCGTGAATCAGTCACGCCTTTGGGCCATCCGCTGTTGAAACGCATTTGGAAACACGGGAAATAATGTCAACAAAGCAAATGTCAGCGAATGACATTTGTCGTAGCAAAACCACAATGACCTGCGACCCCACGACCTTACATTACAAATCACAGCGCTAATAGATGTAACCGAAGCCACACCAAACGTCTCTGAGCATTAGCTGTACACACACAAACGGGTCAGAAGGAAAGAAAGGAAAGAGATGCAGATAGCGGAAGTGTGCAGTGCTGGCGTGTTTGGCACGGGGCAGATAAAGCGTCCTCTTACCTTTGCTGTAAACCACACAGTTGTTCTTGTTGTCGTCTGTTCCCTGCCAAGTCACATCCAGCAGCCACCTGGGGCCTGCGTTCAGCACCAGCGGGACGTGCGGCTTCGTCTTCTGCAGCGGTGGAGATAACACACACAAACACAAATCATTAGTTTATTTGGGGACAATTTAGAAACAAGCTCATAAGCACAAGGAACTTTATGATTTTCAACAGGATGCAACAAAGATTGTTTCATTCAGATTTTTTTTCTTGCAAGTGCAAGTGTCGTCCTTTGCTACTAAACATTTTACATTGATCTTGTACATCAGATTTTTTTATTTCTTTTTGAAATAATGGAATGCAACCTTAAATGTTTTCTGATGCATTCTACAGTTGTTGCAAATACTGCTGATTTGCAACCAAGATTATTATACATTTTCTAATATGTGTTGATAAATTACTGATTCATTTTGGTAAATCTCCAAAAATGTGTGATTGCCTTGAAAGCATCAGCATACACACACACACACACACACGACCTTGGACCACAAAACCAGTCATAAGGGTCAATTTTTCAAAATTGAGATCATTTAAAAGCTGAATAAATAAGCTTTCCGTTCATGTATGGTTTGTCAGGATAGGACAATATTTTGACAACTATTTGAAAATCTGAAATCCGAGGGTGTCAAAAAACAAAATATTGAGAAAATCACATTTAAAGTTGTCCAAATGAAGTTCTTAGCAATGCATATTACTAATCAAAAATTAAGTTTTGATATATTTACAGTAGGAAATTTACAAAATATCATCATGGAACATGATCTTTACTTCATATCCTAATGATTTTTGTCATAAATTATCTATAATTTTGACCCATACAATGTATTTTTGACTATTGCTACAAATATACCCCAGCGACTTAAAATAAAAAAAATTAAAAAAAACAGTATTTGAGGATAAAAATAAAATTGGATCATTTTTTAGTGTTGGGAAGTAAACATTTTATAAATATATTCTAGAGACATATTTTCTCATGTGTAAATGTTAGTATGTGATAATATAATTTTGGTAAATGCAAAATTGCCTTGAAAGCATCATTATATACACACATGTACACTAAAATAATATAAAAAAAAATGACAGACATATATATATATATACACACATACATACATACATATACTACAATCTGAGGATAAAAATAAAAATTAATCATGGTGGTAAGTAAATATTGTGTAAATGTTAGTATGTGATAGTACAGTTAGTACAATTTTGGTATACAGTTAAAAAAACAACAACAACAATTTGTAGATAAAATTAAAAATGGATCATTGTTTTGGTGGTGGGAAGCAAACATTTTATAAGTATATTCTAGAGACATATTTTCTCATGCGTGAAAGTTAGTATGTTCAGTATATTTTCATAACATTTTAAGCTCAGTAAGATTTTTTTTTTCAAGAAATTAATACTTTTATTCAGCAAGACACTGAAGTCTGACGCCAGTCTTTGGCTACTGAAAATAAAGCTTACCATCACATGAAAAAAAAAATAAATAAATAAAAAAAAGTTATTTCAATTGTAATAATATTACTGTTAGTGTTTTCACAATATTCTAGGTCAAACAAATAGTGCCTTGATCATATAAAATACTTCTTTAAAATTATTAAAAAGCTTTGAACACTTTTTGTCATGATTTGCAATAACAATATTTAGTGCATCATAGAAATCCAAATATTTCACATTTCTGCAAAGTGTAAAAGAGTAAGTAGGGAATACACATAAAACTGAACCTTTCTAGGACAGACAAAAGAATAGATCATCATAAGACAACCAGTCTCTCCTGTGAATGAGAAGAGGAGAATTCTGGGATATATATGTGCACATGATGATAAGTGACACTGAATCTCAAGGAGTTTTTAAGAGTTTAATGGTGTGTTCAGTATCAATAACCTCTCCAGCAGCCCAGCGTCCTCTCATTTAACTCCGGAGAGTGTGGAATTATCAGCCCGAATTTTTCCCAACGATCCAGTTTCTGATCTCTCCGATTACGGCCTGATCTCAGGTGCCTTGGAATTGCAAAAAGAATGCGGACGGCTTTCGGCGAGCGCTCAGGACTGAACTTTGGCCACATTGTGCCTCCCTATCGCCACCATCTCGCTATTTCCCGCGACGGGCCGAGAAGAATTTAAAGAATCAGTATCCATTTCAAAGGCCGATTGAGGTTACGTTTTTATAATGCTCCGGCAAATTATTCCGAATGTGTAACGTCATTTTTCTTTTCTGGCCGGGGTCGAAACGCGCCGCTTTAAGTTCTATCTATAAGGTGAAAGCGGTAAGATAGAGAAACGCTACTAAAATGCACTCGGCACCCTTTTGTGGAGAAAGGGCCGCTGCTGCTGCCTAACTGCTCTCTATGCCATTTTTTTTCTATTTCATTTTTCAAATGGCTTTTTTAAAGGCCAATGAAAGCCTGGAGAACACCATCTCCTCACTCCGAGGCAGGATTGGTGGAGATCTTGGACAGCTGTTACAGTAGCCCATTACTGGCAGGCAAAATGTCTGTCTTTCTGGGCCATTAGACGTGACGCCCCAGGCACACCTTCATTAGAGTGCAGCAGAAATAGTTTAGCTAAGTGAAAATGGGCTGGAGTCACTCTCAGGCAGCTCACGTGACATTTCCGTTCCCGAGTGTTGAGCTCTAGCAAAGCATGCATTCACCACAGATAAAATGTCAAAAACACACTGTCAAACTATCTGCAAAAGGAAGTGTGTGCAGTGTTCATTTGTGACCCTGGACCACGAAACCAGTCTTAAGTGTCAATTTTTCAAAATTGAGATTTATATATGTTCTGAAATTTGAATAAATAAGCTTTCCATTGATGTATGGTTTGTAAGGATCGGACAATATTTGGCTGAGATACAACTATTTGAAATCTGGAATCTGAGGGTAGAAAAAAATAAAGATATTGAGAAAATTGCCTTTAAAGTTGTCCAAATTAAGTACTTAGCAATGCATATTACTAATCAAAAATGAAGTTTTGATACATTTACAGTACAAAATTTACATAATATCTTAATGGAGCATGATTTTTACTTAATATCCTAATGATTTTTGGCATAAATTTTGTTTTGATAATTTTGACCCATACAATGTATTTTTGGCTATTGCTACAAATATACCCCAGCGACTTAAGACTGGTTTTGTGGTCCAGGGTCACATTTAAGAATCAACTTTGTCTCATTTGTTTGTCTTTAAACCCTTTAGGAGAAATAAACAGACAGCGTATTCAGTTATAAAATCAATGTGGGTAGCAAAGTTCAAATAATGAAAGAATCTACTGAGAGTTCCTATTGAGATCTCTTAGATGCTCTATTGCACAAAGAGTTCTTTATAGTGGAAAAAGGTTTGTTAGATTATTAAAATGGTCTTACTATATAAACTATATAAAGAACTGAATTGTTTCACTTTGTGAAACCCACAATTTTCCTGGCAATGCCATAAAAGAACCATTTTTGGTTCCCCAAAAAACCTTTCAGTGAACAGTTCTTGAACCATTTTTAAGAACATTCCTTTTTCAGCTACAAAGAACTTTTTCTGCATTTGAAAGGTTCCATGGATGTTCAAGGTTTTTCATGGAACCACTGATTCCAATAAAGAGCCTTTATTTTTTAAGGTAGAAGAACCATTGAGTGAATGGTTATTGAATTACCCTTTGTTTTATAGTTTGAAGAACATTTTAATAATCTGATTAACCTTTTTCCACAATAAGAACTATTTGTTCAGTGGAAAGGTTCCAGGAATGTTAAAGGTTCCTCATGGAACCATTGATAGCAATAGAGAAACATGTTCAAAATAAAGTTTCCAAAAGGGTGTTTCTGCAGTGATGCTATAAAATAACCATTTTTGGTTCCCCAAAGAACCTTTCAGTGAACAGTTCTTAAAAGAACCATTTTTAAGAACATTTTAGAAATCTAAAGAACCTTTTTAACTATAAAGAACTTTTTCTGCATTTGAAAGATTCCATGGATGTTTTTTATGGAAACATTGGTTCCAATAAATAACCTTTATTTTTAAAAGTGTAGAAGAACCATTGCAAGTTCCAAAAAAAAAAAAAAAAAAAACTTTAAGTGAACAATTGTTGGATTTTCCCTTTTTTTGGTTTGAAGACCATTTTAATAATCGGATGAACCTTTTTTCCACAATAATAACTTTTTGTTCAATGGAAATGTTCCAAGAATGTTAAAGGTTCCTCATGGAACCATTGATAGCAATAAAGAAACATGTTCAAAATAAAGGTTCAAAAAGGAGTTTTTCCCAGCAATGCCATAGAAGAACCATTGTGGATTCCACAAACTGTTCACCTTTGAGTGAACAGTTCAGTTCTTTATATGGTTTGAAGGCCATTTTTAATAATCTGATGAACCTTTTTCCACAATAAGAACTTTTTGTTCAATGGAAAGGTTCCAAGAATGTTAAATGTTCTTCACAGAACTATTGATAGCAATAAAGAAACATATTCAAAATAAAGTTTCCAAAAGGGTGTTTCTGCAGTGATGCTATAAAATAACCATTTTTGGTTCCCCAAAGAACCTTTCAGTGAACAGTTCTTAAAAGAACATTGTTTAAGAACATTTTAGAAATCTAAAGAACGTTTTCAACTATAAAGAACTTTTTCTGCATTTGAAAGGTTCCACGGATGTTTTACATGGAACCATTGATTCCAATAAAGAACCTTTATTTATTTATTTATTTATTTATTTTTTAAGTGTAGAATAACCATTGCAGGTTCCACAAAAAAAACTTTAAGTGAAGACCATTTTTTAATAATCTGATGAACCTTTTTTCCACAATAAGAACTTTTTTCAAATTCAGATTCCAAAAAAGATTGCTGGTTTTTCCAGCAATGCCATGGAAGAAAAACAAAACAAAACAAAACAAAAAAAAAACCTTTTGGAATCTTCATTTGTTTCTTTATTGCTATCAAAGGTTCCATGAAGAATCTTTTTAGAACCTTTCCACTAAACCAAATGTTCTTATTGTGGAAAAAAGTTCAAATTATCAAATCTTGAAACTATAAAATAGGGTAATTCAAGAACCATTCCCTCAAAGGTTCTTTGTGGAACCCACATTGGTTCCTTTATTATGTTCCTTTATTGGTATCAATGGTTCCATGAGGAACTTGTAACATTCATGAAACTTATTCACTGAACAAAAAATTCTTATTGTGAAAAAAGGTTAATCAGATTATTAAAACTATGTTTTCAAGAACCATTCACTCAAAGGTTCTTTGGGGAACCCCCTTACTCGTTCTTCTGTGGTATTTTTGAGAAAACCAAAATCTTTTTTGGAATCTTTAATTTAAACATGCTTCTTTATTGCTATCAACAGTTCCATGAGGAACCTCTAACATTCCTGGAACATTTGCATTGAACAAAAAGTTCTTATTGTGGAAAATAAGGTTCATCAGATTATTAAAATGGTCTTTAAACTTTAAAAAAGGGTATTAAAAAAAAAAAACATTCCTAGAACCTTTCCATTAAAAAAAAAAGAACAAAACGTTCCTATTGTGGAAATGATTAAAATGTCCTTCACACTAAGAAAATGGTTCTTTTAAGAACTGTTCTGGTTTGTGGAACCCACAATGATTTTTTATGGCATCAAGAGTGATCTCTCACAATTTGCGACAAAGGTGAAAACCTCAAAAACAAAACAAGGATCATTTTCTCAGCAGATACAGAAAACCTCAAAGCCTCCATTTGCTCCCCATCTAATTCAGGAGAAACAATCAAATCATTCTTTCACTAAAACCTTGTTGTAAAGGGTGTTTCGCCCCTCACCTGGCAGCCTCACCCACCTGGACGTCCGCGTGGGCGTCTTTCCCCACGCTGGCAGCGAGACAGAGAACCCTCGGTCATTTAACACAGCTCCCGTTTCACATCTCAAATTAGCCATACAATAACGTCTTATATCCAGGCTGACCTGAGAATTTTACAGGCCTGTCAAAGAGCACTGAAGACCGTCTGATTGTTGCCACGACAACTATCTAAAATGAGAATCGGATTAACCCTTTCTCTGATCCCCACCGTCTGGAGTCATCTCTTATTCAGAAGCAAAGGTTCTTCTTTTAAGGCCCAGAAGCTCTCTGGCCAAAGCAGCTAATGATGCAACTCATAAAAAAAACAAAAAAAAACACCCATACTCTGTAGAGGAGCATCATATGATGCAAATCCTGCTATTCATCAATATTATATTCTGTTTGCAATAGGCAGATGATTCAAAAGACAGTATTTTTTAAAATGTATGACATGACCTGTATGTTCGCTGTGGTTTGTTATCTTTATTTAGTATTTTGATGCAACTCTGCATATAAAATATCTTTGAATATTATATAAAAGTTATATAGAAGTTGCCATTTTACTTAAAACTGTCACCTGTGAAGTTTACTTCACCATTTTACAAATAAATCCTAATTTAATCATGACAAACCAAAACGCTGTTGACTCCTAAATAAATATTTTACCATTTTTTTGTGTTACAAATTATGTAGAAAATTAATAGATTAATTTTTTTTGACGAGAGTGCACCTCAAAAATCTACTTTATAACAGACCTTAAAATGACTTCAAATCTCAAAATGCAGCCTTTTAACCATTTTAAAAATAGACATTGCATTACCATGGAAGATGTACATCAAAATTATGTTACAAAATGTTTTCGTTCATGAATTATAAAAACAAATAAATAAATAAGTTTGAATTCTGCATTTTCACATCTATGTTTAAAAATGGGAGTGAGAGGTAAAGGGTTAAAATGTTTTATTGTTTTCAAAACACAGTAAAAAATATAAATATTTCTAAATATTATTGCAATTTAAAAGAAACATTTTTATTTTAATTAAATGTAAAATATAATTTATTCCTGTCATGCCATTACTCCAGCCTTTAGTCTTCATCTACTGTAATATGCTGATTTGGTGTATAATTAATATCAGTTGTTATTATCATAAAAACAATTATTTAAAGAACAATTACACTATCAGTCAAAAGTTTAGACACCCTCTCATTTAATGTTTTTTAAAGTATGTTATGTTCATCAAAGCTGCATTTATTTGATCAAAAATACAGAAAAAAAACATAATATCGCAAAATGTTATTACAATATAAAATAATGGTTTTTATTTTAATATACTTTTCAATATAATTTATTCCTGTGATGCAAAGTTAAATTTTCATCAGCTGTTACATCAGTGTCACGTGATCCTTCAGAAATCATTCTAATATGCTGATATTATTATTATTATTATTAATAATATTATTAGGATTATCAATGTTGGAAACAGTTGCACTGATTTTTTTTTTCAGGATTCTTTGATGAATAACAAGTTAAAAAGAACAGTATTTATTCAAAATATAAATCCTTTAAAACAATTTAAATCTATGCCATCACTTTTTATTAATTTACCACATCCTCTGTGACTAAAAGTATTAATTTCTTTCAAAAAAAAGAAAGAATAAAAATGTACCGACCCCAAACCTTTGAACAGTAGTGTATATTGTTAGAAAACCTTTCTATTTTAAATAAACGCTGTTCTTTTGATCAAAAAATCCTGAAAAAATATCACAGGTTCCAAAAAAAGACTAATAATAAATCAGAATATTAGAACGATTTTTGAAGGATCATGAAGACTGAAGACTGGATTAATTCAATTTTAATTACAGATATAAATTAAATTCCAATGTATATTAATATAGAAAAACACTGATTTACATCATAACAATATTTCATATTTTTCTGTATTTTTGATCAAGTGAAAACAGCATAAGAAACTTCTTTAAAAACATTAAATGAGAGGGTGTGTTTAAACTTTTGACTGCTAGTGCAAAACAAATCCTAATTATTCCAAACATCTGCATACTTTGCACAGTATACATCCTGCACCCTAACTATTTTCTAGTCCGTCTCTAAAAAAATACAGTGTGATTTTAGCACTAGAGCGTCTAAATCTGCCGCAATATGTTCGACTGAACGATCTTCAAGGTTAATATCATTAAGCAAAACAAAAAGCTGATCAAAAACAGCTTGCACATGAACACGCACACCATAATAAAGCAGTAGATAATGCTTCGCAATCTCTCGCCGATGCACAGGCGAAGCGAAAGCGTCTCTCGTCTGCAGACAGACGCTGAGGTGACGCTTGATTTAAGACCTTCACCGGAGGCGCTGTGTGTAAGTAACAGATCTCCAGTCTCACTCCAGCGCTTCGCCATCTCTCCTCTCTCTCCAAGTGTAAGAGATACAGTGACCAAAACAGTGTAGTCAGCGAGCGAGTGATTACAAACTGATGCTCCAAATTCGCCATAAAATGAAAATCAATATTTCCACAAGTTGCTGCAACATAAAAGATAACCTTCATTGATTTTCCACGACTTAGGCCTTGCGTGATACGATCTAATATAAATTTTCAGCCGCTCGGATTTGGATCAGAGCGGGGAAGCGAGGGGCTGCCGATAACTTGCTCGCTAACATCCCTCAGAGTTGGCTTTTTTTCCCCTCCCGCGCTTTTTTCTCTTTCCGAGCCGCGGCTGTACTATTTATAATTGGCCCGGTACGAGCGAAAGCTTCTATCGGGAATCAGCTCTAATTTTTATTACGGAGCGGCTAAAGCCTGTTCCAGATAATTTGGAAATTTCAGGGGGAATTGTGATGGAGCTGATGGCAGCCGCAGAAAGGAACTAACCTGTAATAGCCTGTGTGGCGGCAGCTGATTAAATGTTGCCATAGATGAAAGACCCGCCATCGCCGCAATAAATTAACCAATCACACAAATCCCAAGTCGCCGCTAATCCGGCCTTGATACCCTGATCCTCTGATCAGCTGAAGGAGGTGAAGGGAAGAAAGTGGATGGTGACACTGTGAGCCACCCTGACTCCAGGCCTGCGTGTAAACAACGGTCTAATGATAGCGCCGCTGACCGACGGTCCCCAGCGTGCCTCGAGCCCAAATCCCACTGTCCACGCTTCGCACTCTTCATTTCTGCCGTCGAACTGCACGGGAAGAGATTAAAAGCGAGTTACACCTTTTGGTTTGAAGCCTTTACATCGAGCGGAATCATTTAGTTCTGTTGGAAAATGTATTCAGCATGAGAAATATGGATTTGTCAAATGCACTTCCTTATCATAAACATCTGAAGATATATATCAAAAATATATGCACTAAAAAATACACTTTTTTTTTGTAGTGCATTTCTGCAGATTTCTCGAAATTTCCTAATGCAACCAATGCATTTTTACATTTATAAGAATTAAAATGCTGGAAAATTAAATGTATTTTGCAATGCAAATGCACATAAAATGTCTAAGTAACTAAAAAAATATATTGTTTAAATGGTTAGAGGACGCACTGGGGTTTGCAATAAAACAAACAAACAAGACAAGATACAATTATTTCTATTATAGTTAACTAGCAACATAAAAGGAAATAAAAACCTAACCAAAATGTTACAATAGTATAACAAAAGCATGCAAATCAATCAATCAATCAATCAATCAATCAATCAATCAATCAATCAATCAATCAATCATATTTGTTTAAATGGTTAGAGGTCACATTGGGATTTCCAATAAATAAATAAATAAATAAAAATAAAAATAAAACCTGTAATTATTTTGACTCTAGCAACAGTAACTTTATGGACATTAATAATTACAATATTTGTTTAAATGGTTAGAGGTCACACTGAGATTTATATATATATATATATATATATATATATATATATATATATATATATATATATATATATATATAAACATAAACAGACACTAAAACATAACCACTATGTTACAACGATATAACAATATAACAAAAGCATGCACATCAATCAATTAATCAATCAATAATCAAACAAATAAAAAAACTAAACATAAAATAAATAAATTGTATAGAAAAGAGCTCATTAAAAAAATAATTTATCAAAAAATAATAACAAACAAATAAATAAATACATAATATTTATTTAAATGATTAGAGGTCACATTAATATATATATATATATATATATAAACATATACATATATATAAATAAAATTTTGACTATAGTCATAGTAACAGTAATTTTGACTCTAGCCAGTAACAAAATCATGCAAAAAAATAAAAATAAATAAATAAATAATTAAAAATAAATAAATAAATGTATTAATTTAATATAACATTTGTTTAAATGGTTACAGGTCACATTGGGATATATATATATATATATATATATATATAATTTTTTTTTTTTTTTTTTTTTATTGGCATCAATGGTTCCATGAAGAACCTTTATATATATATATATATATATATATATATATATATATAAAACATTTATTTATTTATTTTTTATTGGCATCAATGGTTCCATGAAGAACCTTGAACATCCATGGAACCTTTCAAATCCAAAAAAGGTTCTTTATAGTCAAAAATGTTCCTCAAAATGATTCGTCTATAGCACCACTGCAAAAACACCCCTTTGGAACCTTTGTAACATTTTTAATTTGAAAAAAAGCACAACATAAAAAGTCAGTAAAAACTAAGGCAAATAAATAGTATGCAAAAGCAACAAACTAGCAAAAATAAGCAACGATGATGCATGCCAATGTTTATGAAATGCAAAACATATATTTCAAGCCAAACAAATGGTTAGATTTGCATCCTTGAATATGCATTTTGATATACGCAGAGAATCAAGGACATCAGTAAATTAAAAGCATCATTTTGAATTCTGTGTTTGAATGCAATTTCTGTCACTAGCAACGCCAAGGTCACGGGTTACGTTCACAGGGAATGCACAAATTGCATACCTTCAATGCAACGCAAGTCGATTTGGATAAAAGTGTCTGGTAAACGATAAATGACAGATTTTTCTTTCAAACAAGCCTGCACTGCATGATGTCCATCCCTAACACACACACACACACACACACACAGACAGTATTCATTCTCTCTCTATACTGTATGAATATAATAACGCATGTCGTATGTCAGGCTGACATGAGCGAGGGTTGGAAGTAGGTGCGGCCTGAAGGTGAGGATAACAGGACCGGACCCGCTCTAAGACTCTGTTTACAACATAACGCACCCTCGATACGGCGACTTCAATTAGTCCTTCGCCGTGATGAAACAAATTGCATGTGGTCAACTGGAAATTTCATTAAGGCAGATTTTCCTCCGGCTCTCGTTATCTGCGCGTATTAATATTTCCTCGGGCTCGCCGGACGGGTGACTTGCGGGGGACGTTTTTTCCACATTCAAATCCCCTTCACACGAAATTACGGATTCGCTAAAAATAAACCCTGATGTTTCTCCTTTTCATGTGCCGTTTGATAAACTAAATAAAGCCCTGTTTTTTTTTTTCTAAAATCACTATCTAGCCCAGAAAATATATTCCCATGTCTGTCATCCGTTCCAGCCTGCTCTTTTTAAATGAAAAGATACCTCCTCCTTGGTGCCGTCTTTGCTGCTTCTTTTTTTTTTTTTTTTCAAGCGAGCATCTGCTATTGGGAGGCTAAATAACGGAAATATGCAAAAAGAGAAATTGCACGCTAATTCCCTTTGGAGATAGATCTTGGCGCCTGCCCTGTC
>CM065123.1:1112500-1120000 GCA_033026305.1 Cirrhinus molitorella | reverse complement strand
GGTAGAGCGTTCGATTGCTTGACTCGTGTGAAGTTGAATGCGGTTTGCGCATAACTCATGCATATTATGTGAAGAGGACGGGCGTCGCTGAATTCATAATGTTTGCTTTGCATTGTAATAATGTCTAGGAGGCAGAGGAACATGCCCTGCTCTTGTGCTCGGATTGGGCTCGTGAAATGCCGTGCCTTCCCCATAGATCACCCTATTTCAATTTAAATTTCCACTTTGAATCCAATTGCGAGCTTCTTTGATCTTTGCATGCAACTTGCAGTCGACTCCTACAGCAAGACCCAGCTATTGGGCCAATAACAAGGTGTTCTCTGTATGCCTCATACACCTGTACAGATATCAGCATACCTGGAGGCCCGGGGAGACAGGTGGCATTGCAAAAAACATCATTGCATTGCGGAGATTCCTCTCTTGGCATGAAACGTGATCAGATGGGATACCAAGAAAACACTCAGCATGAGGTAGCAAACATTTGCATAATCTTCCAATGCAACGTGATTTGTGACCCTGGACCGCAAAACCAGTCATAAGGGTCAATATCACCACGAAAGCTGAATAAATAAGCTTTCCACTGATGTATGGTTTGTTATGATATGATAATATGTGACCCTGTCTTAAGTTGCATGGGTATATTTGCGGCAATAGCCAAAAATACATTGAATGGGTCAAAATTATCGATTTTACTTTTATGCCAAAAATCATTAGGATATTAAGTAAAGATCATGTTCCATGAAAATATTTTGTAAATTTCCTACTGTAAATATATCAAAACTTCATGTTTGATTAGTAATATGCATTGCTAAGAACTTCATTTGGACAACTTTAAAGGCGATTTTCTCAATATTTAGATTTTTTTGCACCTTCAGATTACAGATATTCAAATAGTTGCATTTAGGCCAAATATTGTCTGATCCTAACAAACCATACATCAATGGAAAGCTTATTTATTCAACTTTCAGATGATTTATAAATCTCAATTTCGAAAAATTGACACTTAAGACTGGTTTTGTGGTCCAGGGTCACATATTTCACCAAGATACAATTATTTGAAAATCTGTAATCTGAGGGTGCAAAATAAATAAATAAAATATTGAGAAAATTGCCTTTAAAGTTGTCCAAAATGAAGTTCTTAGCAATGCATATTACTCTTCAAAAATTAAGTTTTGACATATTTATGGTAGGAAATTTACAAAGTATCTTGTAATGATCTTTACTTAATATCCTAATGATTTTTTGGCATAAAAGAAAAATCAATAATTTTGACCCATGCAATGTATTTTTGGCTATTGCTACAAATATGACTGGTTTTGTGCTCCAGGGTCACATTTATATTTTAGAGATGGAGTCTTCATAAAATTATTTTGGATATTGAGACACAGGTAAATAAATAAGAGTGAACTCTAGGGATGGGTATCGTTAAAACATTTTGATATCGATACCAAGAATTCGATACCTGTCCCTGAACGATTTTAAGAAATCTGTTTTAACAAGATTACGATACACATTATCTGAGAGAAACTTTGTTTTTTATTTACTTTGGTTAACTTTTTTGAGTACATTACTCTGTGTAATAACAAAAACATTTATTTCAGAGAAAAAATAAGCTCAAAGCAGGTTACTTCGCTTGAGTTTTCCCTCTTTTCCTCACTTTCCTTTTCTTTAAATAACTTGTAAATGCACCATATGCATACTTTCACTTTTAAAATAGCAGAAATACAGCATCAAGCAATTGCTCATTCGATTTTCCCCTCTTTTTCTTGCTTTCCTTTGCTTTAAAATAACTTGCATATGCATTTTACTTTCACTTTCAAATTAGCAGTAATTCGGCATAAAGCAATTGTTTATTAGATTTTTCCCTCTTTTCCTCACTTTCCTTCTCTTTTAAATAACTTGTAAAAGCACTGTGTGCATTTTACTTTCACTTTCAAATTAGCAGTAATTCGATGTCAAGTAATTGCTCATTAGAGTTTTCGCTCTTTTCCTCGCTTTAAAATAACTTGTAAAAGCGCTGTGCACATTTTACTTTCACTTTCAAAATTAGCAGCAATTCGTCTTTGATTCAATTCAACCAACAACAAAAAAACAATGTCATACTCATAACACTTTCATTAACAAAACAAATAAAAATACACCATTCTATACCTAATATAAAATAACAAATCATCGACTGCACAGTTTAAATAGGTAGAAAATCAGCTCTGTGGAACCAAATAAGTAAGAAACATGAACTTGTATTAACAAAACGAATAAGAAAGCTTGGAGGCGTGATATACACGTTGACACAAAATACACAATGTTTAAATAAAGTAAAAAGCAGCAAACACCATTGAAGCGAATAAATAAGAAACAAATGTTTAAAAAACCTTCAAAAATCTTAGATAAATGGCAAAACCACCAGGCTTTACAAAATCCAAAATATTGCATTTTGCTTCTTCTTCCACAGTCTTGTCTTTCTCGCCTCACTCTCCTCACTTGATCAATTAAATCGGACTCCTGCTGCTGTTCTCATGTAAACAAAACCGCATCTCCTCCATTCAAGCGGAACATGCAGGATTCATTTTTAAACTGTCTTTTTGTAATTTAATGCACAAACAGTAGTCTAGGCATATATCGTGATTCTAATTAAGTCACAGACCTACTTAAAACAGACAAATTGACCTATCGCTAAGCCCCGCCCACTAGAACACACATGAGCCAATGGCAGATGAGCATCAGCTGCATAGAGATGGAACTCTGACATCTGTAGGTTTGTAGATCCAAAACTCTCATCGTTTTAATGGTGTTTATGCTACAAAAATAATAAAACAAGGTGCCTGAGGTGTCTGTAACACTGACTCCAGGTATCCTGAGAAAATTGGCAATGAAATTTGGAATTTATTTTATTATTCAATGTTTATTTTTTGGTTGTCATACTCTCATTAAGTGGCCTTTTTCATCTGCTCAAGCAGTTAATGTCTGTAAATATCATTAATATCTCTGGCTAAAACTAGCTAATGTACAAACCTCAGCTAACTATTCTCACGTCATCGAAGGTCTACATTTTAGTGCCTCTCCATATTAAACTGGTTAAATGTCAAATAATTAATCTTACACTGCGGTACATGAACAGTGTTGATCCTAGATGTCATCATCTGCGATCGTGACGAGCGTAACATCAGATTTCTTCTGTTTGCATTGCAATATGTAAACCATATGTACACACCATATTTATTTTAAAATCATTTATATGTCTCTCCATGGCATATTAAAGCCCTACTTGAGTGCTCCTCGACAAAAGGTGGTCCTTCTGTGTTCAAAATTGACCAAAAACATCTTCAGCTGTCATTGTATGACAGTGGGAAACTCTGTTTGTTTGTCCGAGGTAGCAACAGTAACTAAGGGGGGCGAGGCTCACAGATAGGTCAATTAAGTGACAGACCTACTTAACAGACTAATTGACCTATCGCTAAGCCCCGCCCCTAGAACACACATGAGCCAATGGCAGTTGAGCATCAGCTGCATTGAGATGGAACTTGGACATCTGTAGGTTTCAGCGCCATAGAGAAACATTGGAAGATCCGAAGCTCTCTTTGTTTTAATGGTGTTTATGCTACAAAAATAATAAAACAATGTGCCTGAGGTGTCTGTAACACTGACTCCAGGTATCCTGAGAGGATTTGCAATGGAATTTGGAATTTATTTTATTATTCAATGTTTATTTTCTGGTTGTCATACTCTCATTAAGTGGCCTTTTCATCTGCTCAAGCAGTTAATGTCTGGCTAATATCTCTGGCTAAAACTAGCTAATGTACAAACCTCAGCTAACTATTCTCACGTCATCGAAGGTCTACATTTCAGTGCCTCTCCATATTAAACTGGTTAAATAATTAATCTTACACTGTGGCACATGAACAGTGTTGATCCTGGATGTCATCATCTGCGTTAGTGATGAGCGTAACATCAGATTTCTTCCATTTGCATTGCAATATGTAAACCATATGTACACACCATTTTTATTTTAAAATCATTTATATATCTCTCCATGGCATATTAAAGCCCTACTTGAATGCTCCTCAATGAGAGGTGGTCCTTCTGTGTTCAAAATGTATCAAAAACATCTTCAGACAAGGTTTTTTACACAGACAGCTGTCATTGTATGACAGTGGGAAACTCTGTTTGTTTGTCTGAGGTAGCAACAGTAACTAAGGGGGGCGGGGCTCACAGATAGGTCAATTAAGTGACAGACCTACTTAAAACAGACAATTTGACCTATCGCTAAGCCCCGCCCCTAGAACAGAGATGAGCCAATGGCAGTTGAGTATCAGCTGCATAGAGATGGAACTCTGACATCTGTAGGTTTGTAGATCTGAAGCTCTCATCGTTTTAATGGTGTTTATGCTACAAAAATAATAAAACAAGGTGCCTGAGGTGTCTGTAACATTGACTCCAGGTATCCTGAGAGGATTGGCAATGGAATTTGGAATTTATTTTATTATTTAACACTTATTTTCTGGTTGTCATACTCTCATTAAGTGGCCTTTTTCATCTGCTCAAGCAGGTAATGTCTGTAAATATTGTTAATATCTCTGGCTAAAACTTAGCTAATGTACAAACCTCAGCTAACTATTCTCACATCATGTCCAGCGTAGGTCAAAAACACCTAAATGAAGGTCTACATTTCAGTGCCTCTCCATACTAAACTGGGTAAATGTAAAATAATTAATCTGGATGTTGTCATCTGCGATCGACAGTGACGACTGTAACATGAGATTTCTCCCGTTTGCATTGCAATCTGTAAACCCTTGATTGCAAATTAACCATGTTACTCACCATATTTATTTTAAAATCATTTATATATCTCTCCATGGCATATTAAAGCCCTACTTGAATGCTCCTCAATGAGAGGTGGTCCTTCTGTGTTCAAAATGTATCAAAAACATCTTCAGACAAGGTTTTTTACACTGACAGCTGTCATTGTAAGACAGTGGGAAACTCTGTTTGTTTGTTTAAGGTAGCAACAGTAACTAAGGGGGGCGGGGCTTAGCGATAGGTACTGAAATTTGGTTTATTGTGAATCGGTTCCTTAAAAGTGCAGAGTTCGGTCGCCAACCCTAGTCTGAACTCTCTTATCTCCGGCTGCGTATGCTCTTTGTTACCCAATTAGTTTACTGACGACCCTCGTGGTCTAATTTTCCTGTTTTGACAGGAAATGTGCTAGACCACCGGGACAGACGGCCAGACGCTGTCCAGACTTCTGCAGCCTCTATCAAGCGTTTCTATCTCACAAAAGGCTTCTGTGATAGCGCACCAGATGACCGCTGCAAAAAAATCTGCGATTTTCACACTGAATACTTTCATTCGGTGCTGCTCCTCCATCTGGAGCGGTTTGATGAGCGTTTCTGTGACAAAAGACGAGAGGAGACGAGGACCTCGGCTGCGGCCTCTCGTCCTGTGAGCAGCGTTAGTTTCGTTGGCGAATAATTTGTCACGGCATTTTTTCACAGACAAAACGAATGATAACGAACTGAAATTCTTCTTGAAACTATGACAGAAATCTACTGGCTTTTTCGTCAACGAATAAAAACCAGATGAAAAAGTTAGGGAGGGACAATTTGGGGGAGATTCATTCAGAAAACTTTGTTAGTAGGAGGTTAGATGCGTACAAACGGGGACACAAGCTTAAATACACTTGCTGCACGTCTTATAAAACATTCAGAAATGTCAATATGTGGGAGAAGTGCAGACATATGGATAAATTTGACAAAGCAAGAGAGAACTCAATTCGGTTTGTTTTCTGAGCGCAGACACCGAAGCAAACACACAGAAAACACGACTCACACTTTTTTGCGTTGCATGAACTGAGAAATACACACAAAATGATCTGGAATTGTCCGTTTTGATGAGTACTCATGTAAACACAGCTTATGTCTTAAATGAACGTAAACAGTAGAGAGAAAGTGTATCAGTGCATTGCATTTGTTTTTAAAGGGACAGCAGCCACATTTAGTGTCTATTGTCAGAGTCACAGATAGATGTTAACTAAGCAACAAAAGAAAGACAGAAAACCACTCACTGCTCTTGACTGAATCACTTACGTAGCCCTAAAGATTAGTCTAAATTAATTTATAGAAATAACATGTCTGTCTGAAAGAATGAAGAATATGGTAAACAAGTGACTATAAAGAATGCATCATTAGCCGATATAACCATTGGGATTACATTCAAAAGAAGACCATGTTCTTTATGAGAAGTGGTTTTATTTAATTTTAATATTAAGGCATGTTGTGTATCACCGCAGTTAAATTGTGTTTATCATGATTAAACCTTAATATCAAACCTATATAATGAGTTTGGAAATTTTAAAGAAATTCTTAAATGCATTGCATTGTAACTAAACCGGTTAAGTTTTAGCCGACTAAATTTATTGTAGATTTAATCGACTAAAATCGTATGATATTTTGTTGACTAAAACCAGACTAAAACTAAAAGCAATTCAGATGACTACACTGCAAAAAATGCTTTTCTAGCTATGATTTTTTGTCGTTTCTTAAATTAAGAAGGATTTTCTAGACAAGTAAAAATTATAGTCTTGTTTTCAGGAAAAAGAAGTCAAAATTAAGTGAGGTTTTGCTTGAAACAAGCTAAATAATCTGCCAATGGGGTAAGAAAAATGATCTTATTTCAAGCAGAAGACTAGATTATTTTGCTTGTTTCAAACAAAAACTCACTTATTTTTTCTGAAAACAAGACATTAACGTGTACTTGTCTAGAAAATAATTCTTGATTTAAGAATTTTTAGTTATCTAAGCTAGAAAAGCATTTTTGCAATGTAGAATATGACTAGAACTAAATGGCATTTTAGTCTTTTGACTATTACTAAAACTAAATCAAGATTTGCTGTCAAAATGAACACTGGCTGCGAGGAAGTAAACGCAAGTTAGGGCGAGTCGAATCGCAGACTTTGGGCGTTAAAGTTTATCATTTGAGAACTGGTGAACCGCTGATATGACACTCGTTTGCTAAAAGCGAGTCTAACTTGGCTCCAAAGCTCAAAACTAGACAATATATCACACGTTTATTCAGATGAAAGGCAATTTCAGAATCGATTGCCAAGACTGGCTGCAAAATATGTGCATGTATGTGAAAGGACGGCCAACATCTCTTGCATTTCGCCACCAATTAACCGTCTCCGCTTCACGCGGAGGAATGGCGAATTCCGACGGGGGAATCGAGATTGCAAGTGAAAACTATTGTGGATTATCTCGGCTACTTTTCAAGGAAGTTGTTTCAGTGTCCCACAAGTGGAGTCTTGACAGTGACAGATGGCAAAGCAGCTGGCATCGCTCAAACTCTTCTCCCTTGTGCTAGATTTTCCCCCTCAGTGTTCGTCGTGGATTCTGCCGCGGCGTATTCCAACACCTTTGGCAAGACGCGCCGCAAACCGAGGGAGACAACGCTGTGGACAAACTTATGTTGTTTCTTGCTAATTCAGATTTGATTGAGGTTATGCAA
>CM065123.1:1092500-1110000 GCA_033026305.1 Cirrhinus molitorella | reverse complement strand
AATTCAACTTGCAAATCATTTTTGTAAAAATATATATATTTTTTTTTTACAATCTTTAGACAACCTTCAATTGAAAACAAAGTCTGAATGAATTTACAGCAGAGGTGCATTAAAATCGTTATCAAGTCCATAATATTCATAGTATTCAAGTCCATAATAAAAAGAGCATCCCTTCAATGTTCCTGTTCTTTTCAGAAAACTAATAAAGTACATTCATTAAGACTTTTAGCGTTAGCTTTGGTGCAATTACAGAGCAGCTCCTGCTCTTTCTCTAAGTCCAGATGGATGAAATTATCTCACACGTTCTCCTGACAGATTCCTGATGGCTAATGTGTGCCCTAATGCATTGAGAGCGTGTGTCTCTAGAGTCTAAACCAGTCTCAGCGCTGACTTGAGGTCACTTTTGCTCTTGAGGACCACTGAACATCTCACTGGCTCCTGTGACTCATTAAGAGAAAACGAGCAACCAATCGTGCAACGATATCTACCTTGTCCTTTTTTCCTTTACAGTAATATAGTCACCGAAGGCTGTGCATTACAATGAGTTCATATCAAGAGACTTACGTTTTAGACAGCGTATTGGCTGTTTTTGCGCTATTTCGCCAATAAAAATCATTCCAAACACACGCTGTTTTGCGTCTCTGAGCAATATGATGATGTTTCGTTCCTGAATGAATCAAGCGTTTAAATGATTCGGTTCAATCGCATTGACTCACTTATAAACAGTGATTTACTGCCACCTACTGGCGGTTTTAATTTCATATTTTAAGTCAAGTAGCGTATCTTTTCATTTTTTTAAATAAAAAAATAAATAAATAGGCCTAATCAACGTTACATTAAAATATCAAAACAATATTTATGCATTTGTAACTGCATCTAAATGCAAATATACAGATATGTATTTTGCTGATACTGATTTCATTTTTTTAATAACAGCCTAAATGTATTATTATTATTATTATTATTATTATTATTATTACTATTATTATTATTATTATTATTATTATTATTATTATTATTATTATTATTATTATTATTATCTGATTCAATTTTAGAATTTGATTCAAAGGAAGATAAACACTTTGGTAACAATTTAAAATAATGCTCCATTAGTTAACATGAACTAAGAATGAACAATACTTCTACAGCATTTATTTATTTTTTTATTTATTTATGTTAGTTCATGTTAATTTTAACATTTACTAATGCATTACATAATTAAAATCAGAAGTTCTGCTTGATAATATTAGTTAATGCAATGTGAACTAACATGAACTAACAATGAACAACTGTATTTTCATTAACTAACATTAACGAATAATAATAAATACTGTAATTAATGTTTTGTTCATTATTCCTTTATGTTAGTTAATACATTAACTAATGTTAACTAATGGACCATTATTCGAAAGTGTTGAAAAAAAATTAAAAATGGCTTTATAAATGGTAAATATGAATTAAACTAGTGCTATCAAAAAATTAATCACGATTAAATCACATCCAAAATAAAGTTTATGTTCACATACTATATATTTGTGTACTGTGTATATTTATTATGTATATATAAATACACACACATACATACATGTATATATTAAGGAAAAATATTTTAGATTTATATATAAAATATTTATATTTATTTATAATCTAAATTGTATACAGGTATAAATGCATATACATATAAATATTTAGTTTTAATATACATGTATGTGTGTATTTATATGTACATAATAAATATACAAAGTAAACACACATATAGCATCTAAACAAACTTTTATTTTGGATGCTATTAATCGCAATTAATCGTTTGAATATAAAGCATATCAAAAATATAAGCTATCAGCACAGTAACACACTCTGCAAAATATCGTCTAATTACGTTTATCGCTAAAATCAATATCATTAACATTCAATTTTAGAATTAGATTCAAAGGAAGATAAACACTTTGGTAACACTTTAGAATAATGGTCCATTAGTTAACATGAACTAAGAATGAACAATACTTCTACAGCATTTATTTATGTTAGTTTATGTTAATTTTAACATTTACTAATTAATAAATAGCAAAAATAATAATAATAAAAATAATAATAATAATAATATTTTATATATATATATATATGTTTGTTTTTTTTGTTTTTGTTTTTTGGCTAGTAAAAATGATGAATGGCTGGTAACTTAAAAATTTAGTAGCCAAATTGGCTGGTGAGTGAAAAAAGTTAATTTCAATCCCTGATTACAGTGATTCCTTCATGCAAAAGCGGTAATATGATAAAATACACCATTCAATGTAATAATCATAGCAATCACAAATAGCTTTCTCCTGGTAAAATCTTGTAGCCTACTTTATTTGAATATAGCCTCTGCAATCGTCTAGATGCCGCCTGCGGCTCTTACGCTCGAATAAAATGAAGTATCCAGTTTGTTGCACACCGCCTAAAAGCGAAGAGCCCTTGTCAAATGCCGTCTATGTGGATGTATCATTCACAAACGTGACACCATGAATTGTGACGCGGCGTTTAACGGTGTCTTCGCCCTGATTGTGCTAAACTATGTAGCCATCACTTCAGTCACAAAGCGGCGGCCGCTTATCGCTTTCCCCCCGTATCTGTTTGCCTGTTTGGGACATGCAGTGATGAAGAGGAGAAGGGGGAAATGTCAGGTTCACTTGTAGATCAAGTCGAGCATGTATTATCTCAGCTCTAGTCATCTGTGGCCTCGGCAGCCGCTGGCGCTCTGAGGAGAGAACGCACACCCCCTGTTTCCTGTCAGAGAGCTGAGAGGATCCCTCAGAGAGAGAGAGAGAGAGAGGAAGAATACATCTCAAACACCCCTCCGCTGTGAGGTCACGACCTCAGGTCCTCTGTATCCCTCCTCAGGTGGCACTAGTCCCAATGTTACACCAAAAATGCACAGCAAAAAATGCTTTTCTTACTTAGATTTTGTCTCGTTTCCAGCCAAAATATCTAAAAATTCTTAAATCAAGAAAGATTTTCTAGACAAGTAAAAAATATTGTCTTGTTTTCAGAAAAAAATAGCGTTTTAACTTGAAAACGCTTGAAGGGGTAAGCAAAATAATCTAGTTTTTATCTTGAAATAAGATTATTTTGGCAGATTATTTTGCTTGTTTTAAGCAAAAACTCGCTTAATTCTGACTTTTTTTTCTCAAAACAAGACAATAATTTGTACTTGTCTAGAAAATCCTTTTTGATTTACGAATTATTAATACAATGCGAACTAACATGAACTAACAATGAACAACTGTATTTTCAACTAACATTAACAAAGATTAATAAATACTGCAATTAATGTTTTGTTCATTATTCCTTTATGCTAGTTAATACGAATGTCGAAAGTGTTGAAAAAAAGGCTGTAGAAAAGGTAAATATGAATTAAACAAGTGCTATCAAACAATTAATCGCATCCAAAATAAAAGTTTATGTTCACATACTATATATTTGTGTACTGTGTATATTTATTATGTACATATAAATACAAACACATGCATGTATATATTAAGGAAAAATATTTTAGATTTATATATAAAATATTTATATTTATTTATAATCTAAATTGTGCATGTATATATATTATACACACACACACACACATATTAATATTATAAATATAAATATTTTGTTTTAAAAATTGTTAAATCAAGAAAGATTTTCTAGACAAGTAAAAATTATTGTCTTGTTTTCAGAAAAAAAGAGCGTTTTTGCTTGAAAACGCTTGAAGGGGTAAGCAAAATAATCTAGCTTTTATCTTGAAATAAGATTTTTTTCTGAAAACAAGACAATAATTTTTACTTGTCTAGAAAATCCTTTTTGATTTACGAATTTTTAGATATTTTAGCTGGAAACAAGAAGTAAGAAAAGCATTTTTTTTGCAGTGTGGGCATTGAGAGGGGCATCTAAATAGGTTTAATGACAATACGATCGCATTCAAAAAAAAAAAAAAAAAGCTAAATGTGATGCGATCTGGGAAAACACAACACATGGTGAAATTTTACCTCTTTTTTTACGTTTTTGATTAGGTTTTTATGATACAAATCATTAGGATATTAAGTAAAGATCATATTTAATAAAGATATTTGTAAATTTCCTACCATAATTATATAAAAACTTAATTTTTGCTGAGTAATATGCATTGCTAAGAACTTTATTTTGACAACTTTAAAGGCAATTTTTTGCACCCTCACATTCAAAATTTTCAAGTAGTTTTATCTCGGTCAAATATTGCCATATCCTAATTTTTATTTATTTTATTAATTTTTTTAAATCCCCTTATTTTTGTGGTTTTGTGGTCACATATATTAAATATATAGTATAAAAAAAAAAAAATAATAATAATAATAATAAAATAATAATAATAATAAATAATAATAATAAATGTTATATGTGTTATATTTTATTATTATTATTATTATTATTATTATTATTATTATTATTACTACACTCACTGGAAAATAGTTTACTGTTTCTTTTTGCATTATTGACACACTACCTTCCTATTTGATACTGTAAAGCTGTTTTGACACAATTTGTATTGTAAAAAACACACTATATAAATAAAGGTAACTTGACTTGACTCAAAAAATACTTTTCTATTACCAGAACATAAATAAATGTAAAGCCATAAAAATGCAGCCAAACCACATGCAATCTAGTAGAATCGTGCACAAAAAAAAAAAAAAAAAAAAAAAAAAGTAATAAAATGTTTTATTCAGAAAAAAAAAAATATGCAAAATTTTAAATATATTAAGATCAAATATCAGATATTAACTGCAAAAATATTTTGTTAGTTAAGTTAAGTACATTTCACCTCACTTTATAAGGTTTTAAGTCAAAAATATTATTTAATATGGCTGAATCAACCTGACTACATCAGATTACACTAGAGAAAGTATTATCAAAGCTGAAAGTGCTCTTAAATTAACCAAAATATCTGATAAATGAACATTTATGTGGCGAGAGATGTGACCGACTATTTGTGGAGCTTTCTATAGAATTACTACCACAAAACCAGTCTTAAGTAGCACAGGTATATTTGTAGCAATAGACAAAAATACATTGTTTGGGTCAAAATTATGGCAAAAATCATTAGGATATTAAATAAAAATCATATTCCATGAAATATTTTGTATATTTCCTACTATAAACATATGAAAACTTAATTTTTGATTAGCAATATGCATTGCTAAGAACTTAATTTGGACAACTTTAAAGGCAATTTTCTCAATATTTTAATTTTGTTGGCACCCTGAGATTACAGCTATTCAAATAGTTGTATCTCAGCCAAATATTGTCCTATCTTAACAAACCATACATCAATGGAAAGCTCATTTATTCAGATGCATCTCGATTTTACGACTAGTTTTGTGGTTCAGGGTCATATAAATCTTTGCATCATTAAAAAGCATGTTCGTCCTGAATTCAGAGGAAACAACAAAACTCAGCATCCTCATCTAGACAAAATATCTGCCATATAATAATTAGTGAAGTAAACATTCTTCAAAAACCAATCCTGATTGAGTATATTCCAAACTTTTTAAGCTATCATCACTGAAATGAACAAAAGCAATAGCTCAGTGAAAGCCTATACTGCAGATTTGCATCTGCTCCGCTCTAAACAAATTATTTTTTTTGTTTATATTTTATTTCACTTGCAACATTTACTAAACTATTCATTTCTTGGGGTTTCAACTTGACCCTCAGTCATTTAAAAAACACACAGCTATTAAAGACGACACAAAGAAGACATCGCCTTGGACTGCAGATCTGACTCTTTTCATTCATGCGTCATTATTTTATGTAGACTTCGAGTACCTTGAAATGCAGCAGCAGAGCACATAATTGCTAAAGCTGCTGAATCAAAGACATGAATGCTGGACCTCCTGTGTCTTTACACCAGGATATAATAACCCCTGATGCTAAATATTTATAAACAACATCTATTCAAATAAATATGACTCCATAAAAGAGACTTCAGAGTTAAAATTGGCGTAATTTACTTTCTTAATAGACAAATCTGGCTTATTGTGCTTATTCCAAAAGAGAGGAAACTATTATTTATTTTAACTCAGATAAAAGCACCGATGGTTTTGGCTATATATATATAGCCAAAACCATCGGTGCTTTTATCTAAAAAAAAAAAATAATAAAAAATAATAAATTAATTAATTAATAATACTACTACTACTACTAATACTAATAATAATAATAATAATAATAATAATAATAATAATTATTATTAATAAATAAATAAATAAATAAATAAATAAATAAATAAATAAATATATATATATATATATATATATATATATATATATATATATATATATATATATATATATATATATATATATATATATATATATATATATATATATATATATATATATGACACAAATATGATGTGATTTCAATACTATGGCTTTTGTGTATATGTTTAAAGATCTTGATTGTATATAAAATATTAACTTCACAATAATTTGTAGCATTAATAGGATTGCTAAAAGCTGTAGAACAGAAGTATTATTCCTTGTTAATGTTTTGATTTCAACATTTCTTGACGTTTTTAAATGTTTAAGTTGCTTTTGGTAACATTAATGAACTATGAACTAACTTTAATGCTCAATATATAATTAATATTAATACAATATCTTACAAAGTATGGTTCAGTGCCTTTTTTAAAGAGTAAACCACTGTTTTAGTTTCCATTCAGCATCCATCGGTCGATTAATCGTCTATTAAAGTCTATTATAGTGTAATAAAGCTAGGGGTTGCAATATATGTTTCATATATCTTGGAAAGAAGTCACTTCTGCACAACAAAGCTGCATTTATTTGATCATCAATACATTAAAAACAGTAATTTTGTAATTAATAATATAATCTAATAAAAAATAATGAGTATTACTATATATATATATATATATATATATATATATATATATATATATGGGTATATATTGTATGTATATTTTATGTGGATATTATTAGGGCTGTCAAATGATTAATTGCATCCAAAATAAAAGTTTATGTTTACATAATATATGTCCGTTTACTGTGTATATTTATTATGCATATATAAAAACACACACATGCATGTATATATTAAGTTTTTTTTTTTTTTTTTTTTTAAGGTTTATGTCTAAAATATTTATATTTATTTATAATCTAAATTGTATACATGTACATATATATATTTTTTAATATGTGAGTATTTATATGTACATAATAAATAAACAGAGTAAACACACATATAGTATGTAAACATAAACTTTTTTATTTTTATTTTTATTTCCTAATTTCCTAATTTTCAGCAGTCGTCTATGTCAAATGATCCTTCAGAAATCATTGCAAAATGCTGAGTTAAATGTTGAAAACAGGTGTGCAACTTAATATTTGTTCATTTTTTATTTTATTTTTTTTTGTCAAAAGAGCTTAAAAGAACAGCGTTTATTTGAAATAGAATACTTTGTAACATTATAAACGTCTTTACTGTCACTTTTGACCAACACAATGCATCTTTGCAAAATAAAAGTCACAGTTCCTTTTTTAATCTTACTGACCCTCATTTTTTAACTTCAGCGTCTAGTTTCACCTATACTCTTATTATTTTTCCAAGCAATCATGTGATCGTTTGCCTCGTGGACAATAAAACCCCATCGATCAGTAAAAAGCCCTTCAATGTGTTTTATTTTTGCACATAAAATGCACAGTAGCTGTGTGTTGATTTTACATGCCCTGTCACTTTTCCCACTCTCCCTCAGTCAGACGCTAAAAGCAGAGCCATTTTCATTTGAGCGGTCCGAGATGTCAGCGGTCTAGTGACTTGTTAAAGCCCAGCAAAGTAATTGATGCATGCAATCGCAAATTGGTTCCCCGCCTAAACTTCAGGCCTATTATTTCATTAGATAAAGCCACATTTGGGTTGCCAAAATAATTTTAGTGCCCAAGGATTTAAAATCCCCTGAAAGCTCAAAAAACAGGGAGATGTTCTGTTTGATAAATACAGCTTCAGATGTAAATGAGATCTATAGGAGCGCAACATGCCAAATATACAGTTGCTTATGAGCAAGTAAACCCCGCTTGCATATATAATTAGATGTAAGTGTAAATAATTGGTTATGCATGTGCCAACACGAGGATGATGTTTGTCTGTGTGCGTATGTGCGCGCTCCACTCTCAAGTCCCACTGATTCGTCTTTCCAGCCATGTTGAATCCTCTTTTCTTATCAGAGCAGTGCAGGCCTGCATCAGGCGCTCCTTGCTATGACAGAGGCTACAACAATAGGCATGCGATACCGCTGCTTAGCGCTGCGTTTCGGAGGGGAAACCTGCCACAGGCACAGATTAACAACACACACACACACACACACACACACACACATTCACTCTCTCCCTTTCAAACACACGCACCCACTCCCACAAAATAGATTGCAGCCACCAAAACAAAACATTTTTCCAAAGGCCCGGCTCTTGATTAATGAAGTAATGACAAGAAGAAAAATATAATTTCCGCGTGGAAAAAAAATCCACTGCCACTTGTTCAAGTTTGGGACGAACAATAAGCCCATAGGAGGATGGAAGAGGACAGCAAAGAGGAGGAGATAAAGCCCAGTGATGGCTGGAATTATTCCTCCCGCTCATTCGATACACTGGTTCATGCTGAATTACAGCATAAAAAACAATCCAGGAGCCCGAGCGACACCGGTTCACCCTCCGACGGATGCAAATGAAGACAATAGCACGTCATTTGTGGACGCAGACACAAGCCAAAGAGTTTGACTTCTAGTTTTTTGGCTGAAGAAACCTCTAGATATAGCTCAGAGGATGCTCTTTCAAAGCTCAAGAGGCTAGAGAGTTGTCTTTGTTTTCAAACTTGGACTTCTGAAAGTCTACGTTAGATTTCTGTGGTCTTTTTTTTTTTAGGAGAAACATCTGAGGAGCATTTGCACTCAAAAGTCTAATTTCTGTGAAAAACAAACGAGGTAAAATGTGACCCTGGAGCACAAAAACAGTCTTAAGTAATAGCCAAAAATACATTGTATGGGTCAAAATTTTCAAATTATGCCAAAAATCATTAGGATATTAAGTAAAAATCATGTTCCATGAACATATTTTGTAAATTTCCTACCGTAAATATATCTAAACTTAAATTTTGATTTGTAATATGCATTGCTGAGAACTTCATTTGGACAACTTTAAAGGAGATTTTCTCAGTATTTAGATTTTTTTTGCACACTCAGATTGCAGATTTTCAAATTGTATGTTGAACAAAAAAGCTATTTTCCTATTTGTGAAAAATAGTTTGAAACAAAGTCACAACTGAGCCGCAGCGCATCTCCATTCGAAAACAACGGTGTTTGGTTTATGAATGAACGTGCGTTTTTACACTAATCTAGTGTGATTTTTGAAGTATATTTTCAGTTATTTAAATCATTTAATATTTCTATATTCAAAATTTTATATTTAAAACATTAATCTCAACATGAATTTATAAATTTGACTGCATGCACACCACCTCTGAGCCTCATTAAACATGAAAATACACCTACAAGCCACTTTGGGGTTCTTCTGCCACCTCTGTAGTACAAATTCATTTTGTTTATGCTGATTTCATTTGATTGGTAACTTATTCTTATTCTATTGTTTTAATTAGAAAGTACAATGCTTGGTTCACGCTGAATTACAGCATAAAAAACAATCCAGGAGCCCGAGCGACACCGGTTCACCCTCCGACGGATGCAAATGAAGACAATAGCACGTCATTTGTGGACGCAGACACAAGCCAAAGAGTTTGACTCCTAGTTTTTTGGCTGAAGAAACCTCTAGATATAGCTCAGAGGATGCTCTTTCAAAGCTCAAGAGGCTAGACAGTTGTCTTTGTTTTCAAACTTGGACTTAGGTCTATTTTAAAAGTTGTACGTTAGATTTCTGTGGTCTTTTTGTAGGAGAAACATCTGAGGAGCATTTGCATTCAATTTAGTCTAATTTCTGTGAAAAACTAATGAGATAAAATGTGACCCTGGAGCACAAAAACAGTCTTAAGTAATAGCCAAAAATACACTGCATGGATCAACATTTTCGATTTTTCTTTTATGCCAAATATCATGTTCCATGAACATATTTTGTAAATTTCATACCGTAAATATATCTAAACTTAAATTTTGATTTGTAATATGCATTGCTGAGAACTTCATTTGGACAACTTTAAAGGCAATTTTCTCAGTTTTTAGATTTTTTTGCACCCTCAGATTGCAGATTTTCAAATTCTTGTATCTCAAACAGATCGAAAAAGATTTCGATTTTCAAAAATTGACTCTTATGACAGGTTTTGTGGTCCAGGGTCAAAATTGATTTTATTTGAGAATATTCCTTCCTAAGTGCGTCCCTGAACATATGAACAAATTGTTGACAAAAAAAGAGTTTAGGATGATGGCAAATGAGACACAAAACTGCTGAAATCTAACAAAGGCTTCACACGATATTTACCAGGGTTGTGCAACACTCAGAAACGCCTTTACATTTTCATTTTAGTTGAGGTCGTAGCAATCTGAAGAATTAAAATGAGTTGAAATTGCAATAAATGCATATAACTGCAATACATTTAAATGTTTGAATGACCAAGCCTTAATTGTTTGAAACCTATAATAAAATCGTGAATTCTGTGTCCAATTTAAATCAAATTTATTATTGTAAAGGGTTAGCTCACCCAAAAATACAAAATTCAGTCATTAATTACTCACCCTCATGTCTTTACAAACTCATAAGACCTTAGCTCACCTTCGGAAAGCAAATTAAAATATTTTGATGAAATCCGAGAGTTTCTTGCAATTTCAACTCATTTTAATTCTTTAAGGTTGAACCACTATTTTAACTATGTTCTTACAAAATATCTGGGCTTTAAACATGGTAGTTTGCTGTCTATGCAGGGTCAGAAAGCTTTTGGATTTCATCAAAAATGAAGGTGAACTAAGGTCTGAAGAGTTTGGAAAGATGCAAGGGTGAGTAATTAATGACTGAATTTTGTATTTTTGGGTGAGCTAACCCTTTACATTAATAAATTTGATTTGATTTTTTTGGCAGTTCATTAAGTGTGGCTTTTAGTTCAATGTTCGTTTAATGAATGAGCATTTCTGTAATTAAAAATCTTTGTTAGGAAGCAGCGATAAACAAGCAGGATCTTTGTCCTCTGTTTCTTTTTTTTTATATTACTGACCATTTTTATGATTTTGAGTGAATATCAGGGTTGCGCCAAATTCATAATTGAACAATTTGCTCCATTTAAAGGGATAGTTCAGTTAAAAAAGAAAATTCTGTCATTAATTACTCACCCTCATGTTGTTCCAAACCCGTAAGACCTTTGTTCATCGGATGAAATCCAATGCACCTAAAAGTTCCCCAGGCCCAGAAAGATCACCAGAATGTTGAGAATTATAGAGTTATATAATATCAAACTAATATTACTGTGGGGACAAAAATAAATGCCATCAAGTTAGCATTTTTAAACATTCGCTCACTAAAAAATAAATCATTTCTGACTAATGACTTAATAACCACAAACAGCCTAGATTTTATGTTTTTAAATGAAACATGGCTAGAAGACCAGTCCTCAATGAAACAGCCCCTCCTAACTTTACTTTCATGAGTGTCTGCAGAGCTGGTAGGAGAGGTGGAGGTGTAGCTGCTCTATTTAAAGATGTCTATCAATGCAAGCAAGTGTCATTTGGTCAGTACTTGTCCTTTGAATATCTAGGGATTGTGCTGAAAGGTGCTCCACGCATTCTGTTTATCATTATTTACAGGCCTCCAAAATACTCTCCAGCCTTTGTTGAAGAGTTCACAGAACTGTTATCAATGATTTCCTCAGAGTATGACAGTTTTGCTATTGCAGGGGATTTTAATATTCACATAGACAATGCACAAATCAATGCTACAAAATAAATTATAACTGTTTTGAACACATTTGACCTGGTTCAACATGTTCATGGACCCACACACAATCGTGGTCACACTCTTGATTTACTCATCAGTAAGGGTCTAAAGATTTCATCCATTGTTATTAAGGACGTAGCACTATCTGATCACTTCTGTATTTTCTTTGATATATTGATCTCTGCTACCACTGAATCTAGATCTGTCTTGGTCAGAAAGAGATGCATTAATGAGAACACTAGTTTGCTATTTATGAAGGCTATATCGTCAATGCCAAGCATTTCTGCAGACTCACTTGATCTTCTCCTGGATTCCTTTAACTCAAAAGTTAAGAATGTCATTGATGACATTGCGCCCGAAAAAAGAAAGATGGCTGACAGACAAAAAGCACCATGGAGAAAATCAACCGCAGTACAGAGTATGAAAAGACAATGCAGAAAAGCTGAGCGGATGTGGCGGAAGACGAAACTTGAAATTCACTATAGCATCTATAAAGACACACTGTAAAAAAAAAAATCGTAAAATAATGGTCAAATGACTGGCAGCTACGGCTGCCAAACAAAAACCATAAAATTACAGCAAAACATCCTAATTAAAATAAAGTGCAAAAACTATAATTTTACAGAAATGTTCATTAAAGGTTTTACAGGGGGAAAAAATTATTTTACAATTTCCCCTTTTGTTTCAATTACATTCTTTTACTTTAATTTTACGGTTTTCATAGCTGCCAGTCATTTGACTGTTTTTTAACAGGACATTTTTTACAGTGTAAAACCCTTATTTTACAGTTTTTTCCTTGTTTCATTTACATTCTTTTACTTTAATTTTACGGTTTTTGTTTGGCAGCCATAGCTGCCAGTCATTTGACCGTTTTTTTACAAGACTTTTTTTACAGTGCAGCCTTCGTGCTTTCAATGTTGAACTAGGCAAAGCTAGACAAACATTCTTCTCAAACCTTATAAACAGCAACTTAAACAACACTCGCACTCTTTTTGCTACCGTTGAGAGACTGACAAACCCCCCAAGTCAGATGCAAATGCAATGAGTTTGCTTCCTTCTTTTCTGAGAAGATCAATACTATCAGAAAGATGATTAGCACATCCTCAAGTTATGCTGAGGTCAGACAAATTCACCCGCAATTTCAAAAAGTAGTTACCATGTCTGTTTTTGAAGCAATTGATTGCAAAATTTTGGAAGAAATAGTACAGCACCTTAAACCTTCAATCTGCTACCTTGATACACTTCCCACATCTTTTTTCAAAAGTGTGTTCCACTGTTTAGAAGCAGATCTCTTAGAAGTGGTGAACACCTCACTTCTCTCTGGGACTTTTCCAAACTCCCTGAAAACTGCAGTTGTTAAGCCCCTTCTGAAAAAGAGCAATCTTGACAACACAATATTGAGCAACTATAGACCAATATCAAATCTTCCTTTTATAGGCAAGATTATTGAAAAGGTAGTTTTTAATCAGCTGAACTACTACATAGACTCAAATGGTTACCTAGACAATTTCCAGTCTGGTTGCCGACCGCATCACAGCACAGAGACAGCGCTCATAAAGATAATAAATGATGTTCGCTTAAATTCTGATTCTGGAAAAATATCAGTGCTGGTACTACTAGATCTTAGTGCTGCGTTTGACACTGTCGATCATAACATTCTTTTAGAGAGACTGGAAAACTGAGTCTGGCTTTCTGGGATGGTCCTTAAATGGTTCAGGTCATACTTAGAAGGGAGAGGCTATTATGTGAGTATAGGAGAGCATAAGTCTAAGTGGACGTCCATGACATGCGGAGTCCCACAAGGCTCAATTCTTGCGCCGCTCTTGTTTAGCCTGTATATGCTCCCTCTAAGTCAAATAATGAGAAAGAACCAAATTGCATATCACAGCTATGCAGATGACACCCAGATTTACCTAGCCTTATCGCCAAATGACTACAGCCCCATTGACTCCCTCTGCCAATGCATTGATGAAATTAACAGTTGGATGTGCCAGAACTTTCTTCAGTTAAACAAGGAGAAAACTGAAGACATTGCATTTGGAAACAAAGATGAAGTTCTTAAGGTGAATGCATACCTTGACGCTAGGGGTCAAATAACTAAAAATCAAGTGAAAAATCTTGGGGTGATTCTGGAGTCAGATCTTAGTTTCAGTAGTCAGTAACTAAATCAGCATACTATCATCTCAAAAACATTGCAAGAATTAGATGTTTTGTTTCCAGTCAAGACTTAGAGAAACTTGTCCATGCCTTTATCACCAGCAGGGTGGACTATTGTAATGGTCTCCTCACTGGCCTTCCCAAGAAGACCATTAGACAGCTGCAGCTCATCCAGAATGCTGCTGCCAGGATTCTGACTAGAACCAGAAAATCAGAGCATATCACACCAGTCCTCAGGTCCTTACACTGGCTTCCAGTTACATTTAGGATTGATTTTAAAGTACTTTTACTCGTTTATAAATCACTCAATGGCCTAGGACCTAAATACATTGCAGATATGCTCACTGAATACAAACCTAACAGGCCACTCAGATCACTAGGATTGAGTCAGTTAGAATTACCAAGGGTTCACACAAAACAAGGGGAATCCGCCTTTAGCTTTTATGCTGCCCACGGTTGGAATCGGCTTCCAGAAGAGATCAGATGTGCTAAAACACTAGCCACATTTAAATCCAGACTAAAAACTCATTTGTTCAGTTGTGCATTTAATGAATGAGCACTGTGCTACGTCCGAACTTATTGCACTGTATTTTATGTATAATCATTTTTATTCCTGTTTTAATTCTTTTTTTTTTTTTTTTAATCATTTTAAAAATCATTTTTTTAAATCATTGTTTTATTGATGTGATTATTACTTTTTATGATTATTTTAATTCATATTCTTATGATTTTATTATTTCCTTTTATGTAAAGCACTTTGAATTACCATTGTGTATGAAATGTGCTATATAAATAAACTTGCCTTGCCTTAATTTTATGAATTAGCTACAAGAATACTTTTTGTGCGCAAATAAACAAAACTAAATGTTGCATCATGGTACTCTTGTAAATAGTGGCTGAGACTGCCACAGAATAGAATGCATTGTTGAATAAAGTCGCTGTTTTCATTTTCTTTGTGCGCAAAAAAAATTATTCTCATAGCTTCACAACATTCTGGTTGAACCACTGATGTCTCATGGACTATCTTTCTGGACCTGGGAACATTTTAGTTGCATTGCTGTCTATGCAGGGTCAAAAAGCTCTCGGATTTCTTCCGATGAACAAAGGTCTTATAACATGAGGGTGAGTAATTAATGACATCATTTTATTTTTTTAGGTGAACTATCCCTTGAAATGGAGCAAATTCTTCAATTAAGAATTTGGCGCAACTCTGATATTCACTCAAAATCATAAAAATGGTCAGTAATATAAAAAAAAGAAACGGAGGACAAAGATCCTGTTGTTTATCGTTGCTTCCTAACAAAGATTTTTAATTACAGAGATGCTCATTCATTAAACGAACACTGAACTAAAAGCCACCCTTAATGAACTGCCATCTTGGAAGGGGCCTGTAAATCTGTAGTTCATTATTAGGTTGTTTCCAAATCAATTATTAACACTTAAAATGGACACTGGGCAGCGAGAGAGGCACAGAGCCACAGGCCGCAGTCAGGGTTGAGTCCAGGCCCAGTAATTACCGTGATGAAGACACCTGCTACTCAATAGCTTCGACCCACGCCGGCCGCCCGGCCCCCAGATGGCAGACATTTATGTCTGAGTGTCATTATTAATTTGTGTTAATTTGGTGGGGGTGGACGGGCTCGTCGCTCACCTGCGCAGGGGCTGCTGGGTAATTGAGCTCTAATGGCCTGATTGATCGGCAGGAGAGGAGAGAGCTCTGGCGAATATCACTCAGATGCTGAGAGGAAGCGCTTTGTAGACACTGCAGTTCAAACATCACCACAATATATCCTTAATCTTCATTTTTTCTCTGTATTTAGATTTTTTCTAGATTCCAGATTTTCAAATAGTTGCATCTCAACCAAATATTAAATATATTTCATATATTTATAAAGGTTGTTTATTAGGGATGTGACAAAATCAAAAACTCATGATATGATAATATCACAATTTGAAGTCTATAATACAAGACAAATGCAAAATATAAATGTGACCCTGGAGCACAAAAACAGTCATTAGTCGCTGGGGTATATTTGTAGCAATAGCCAAAAATACATTGCATGGGTCAAATTTATTGCTTTTTCTTTTGTGCCAAAAATCTTTAGGATGTTAAGTAAAGATGATGTTCCATGAAGATATTTTGTACATTTCCTACCCTAATTATATCAAAACATAATTTCTGGTTAGTAATATGCATTGCTGGACAACTTTTTTCTCTGCATTTAGATTTTTTCTAGATTCCAGATTTTCAAATAGTTGCATCTCAACCAAATATTAAATATATTTCATTTCGGACTAAAATCAAAAACTCACGATATGATAATATCACAATTTTAAGTCCATAATACAAGACAAATGCAATATATATATATATATATATATATATATATATATATATATATATATATATATATATATATATATATATATATATATATTCTAAGAACTTCATTTGGACAACTTTTTTCTCTGTATTTAGATTTCCTAGATTCCAGATTTTCAAATAGTTGTATCTCAACCAAATATTGTCCTATCCTAACAAACCATACATCAATGGAAAGCTTATTTATTCAACTTTCAGAAGAGTTATAAATCTCAATTTTGAAAAAATTTACCCTTATGACAGGCTTTGTGGTCCAGGGTCACAAATGAGTTTATTTGAGAATATCCTTTCCTATGTGCGTCCCTGAACATATGAACTAATTGTTGACAAAACCAAATACTAAATACCTTTATATCGGACTAAAGGTTGTTTATTAGGGATGTGACAAAATCAAAAACTCACAATATGATAATATCACAATTTGACTAATGCAATATATATATACAGTTGTGCTCAAAAGTTTACATACCCCTTGCAGAATCTGCAAAATGTCAATTATTTTAGCAAAATAAGAGGGATCATACAAAATGCATGTTATTTTTTATTTAGCACTGACCTGAATAAGATATTTGACATAAAAGACATTTACATATAGTCCACAAGAGAAAACAATAGTTGAATTTATAAAAATGACCCTGTTCAAAAGTTTACATCCCCTTGATTCTTAATACTGGGTTGTTCCTGAATGACCCACAGCTGTGTTTTTTTGTTTAGTGATAGTTGTTCATGAGTCTCTTGTTTGTCCTGAACAGTTCAACTGTCTGCTGTTCTTGTGAAAAAAAATCACAAATTCCACAAATTCTTTGGTTTTCCAGCATTTTTGTGTATTTGAACCCTTTCCAGCAATGACTGTATGATTTTGAGATCCATCTTTTCACACTGAGGACAACTGAGGGACTCATATGCAACTATTACAGAAGCTTCAAACACTCACTGATGCTCCAGAAGGAAAAAACATGCAACAAGAGCGGGGGTGAAAACTTTTGAACAGAATGGAAATGTGTACATTTTGCTC
>CM065123.1:980000-1087500 GCA_033026305.1 Cirrhinus molitorella | reverse complement strand
ATACATTTAAGATGAGTGTACAACAGCATCAACATTTTATAAAAATTATTACAAAAAATTCATTTGCCTTTATTATTTGCGATGAGATTAAGCATTAAGAAATACATTCTATCTGTTGAAAAAATTTAATATATATGCAAATCTATATATTATATATACAGTTGAAGTTTAAATACACCTTGCAGATTCAGCAAAATGCTAATTATTTGACCAAAATAAAAGGGATCATACAAAATGCATGCCATTTTTTATTTTTTTATTTTTTTACTGAGCTGAATAAGGAATTTCACATAAAAGATGTTTACATATATTCCACAAAAGAAAATAATAGTTGAATAGTTGCATGCACTTGATTCTGGCCGCTGTTCTTAAGAGAAATCCTTCAGCTCCTACAAATTCTTTGGTTTTTCATTATTTTTGTGTATTTGAACCCTTTCCATCAATGACTGTATGATTTTGAGATCTATTTTTTTCACACTGAGGACAACTGAGGGACTCATATGCAACTATTACAGAAGGTTCAAACACTCACTGATGCTCCAGAAGGAAAAAAACATGCATTAAGGGGTGTAACCTTTTTTTTATTTGAAGATCAAGGTAAATGTAACTTATTTTGTCTTCTGGGAAACATATAAGTACTTCTGTAGCTTTTCCCCCGTCTCTCAATGCATGTTTTTTTCCTTCTGGAGCATCAGTGAGTGTGGACTATATGTAAACATCTTTTATGTGAAATATCTTATTCAGGTCAGTACTAAATAAAATAAAATAAAATAAAATAAATAACATGCATTTTGTATGATCCCTTTTATTTTGGCAAAAAATAAAAAAATAAATAACATTTTGCTGATTCTGCAAGGTAAACTTTTGACTTTAACTGTATATATAATATATAGATTTGCATATATATTACATTTGATAATATATATATATATATATATATATATATATATATTTTTTTTTTACAAAATGTTATTACAATATAAAATAATGGTTTTTATTTTAATATACTTTACAATGTAATTTATTTCTGTGATGCAAAGCTGAATTTTCATTATTCAGAAATCATTCTAATATGCTGATTTATTATTAGAATTATCAATGTTGGAAACATTTTTTTGCAACCTGTGATTATTTTTTCGGGATTCTTTGATGAATAACAAGTTAAAAAGAACAGCATTTATTCAAAATATAAATATTTTCTAACAATGTAGATCTATGCCATCACTTTTTATTAATTGAACACATCCTTGGTGAATAAAAGTATTAATTTCTTTCAAAAAAAGAAAGAATAAAAATGTACTGACCCCAAACTTTTGAACAGTAGTGTATGTTGTAAAAAAAAAAAAAAAAAAAACCTTTCTATTTTAAATAAATGCTGTTCTTTTTTAACCTTTTATTGATCAAAAAATCCTGAGAAAAAAAAAAAAAATCAAAATAAATCAGCATTTTAGAATGATTTTTGAAGGATCATGTGACATTGAAGACTGTAGTAAATGCAACTTTAATTACAGATATTAATTAAAATGTAAAGTATATTAATATAGAAAAACATTGAATTGCATCGTAATAATATTTCAAAATATAAAAAAAAAATCAGCATTTTTGATCAAGTGTAAAACAGCCTTGATAAGCATAAGAAACACTTTAAGAAACATTAAATGAGAGGGTGTGTCCAAACTTTTGACTGGTATTGCACCTATGCTGCATAAATACAGAATTGAAACACGTTTTGATCATCATAGCATGTTTCCCTGCCTCTTCTATGGAGTGACTGCAGCATTTGATACAGACTCAGACCTGTTCTCAGAGCTGATGGCGATCAGATGGAGCGTGTCAAACCGCTGGGATGCTAACTCCTCTTGAAAGAGCGTCTTTCGCTCTCTGATAAAACCTCGCTGAGATGTTACAGGCTTATAGCGGCTGGCAGCGTGGGCTCTATTTCTGTTTTTCCAGGAAGGGGGCCGAGGCCTCTTGTTAGCGGCGCGCTGAGCTCGGAGTTAATTAAGCGTGTCACGGGACGAGTTCCCCGAGCGCCGCTATCTAATCACTTAGATTTTGTGTGCTTTTTTAGGACGGTGATTAATCAAACAGTTATTATAATAGACTGCCTGGTCATGACTCTCGTCTCTCGAGGGCTGGGGGGCTCTTGTCACGAGGATCTCAAGAGCAGACTTCCGGCGGGTTTTCGAGCCGATGTCGAGAGCTTTTTTCGGGGCCGACCTGCGACTGAGCGAGATTTATCCCTCTGAGCTCGAGTGCTATCTGCTTTATCTTCCCGCAAGCGTCCTGTTCGCTCATAACAACAGCAGAGCTCTTTTCAACGGCAGAAACTGAGAATCTGTCCCAGGCTGATGTTTTGTCAAATATTTGATGTTTGTTCTAAAATGCAAATAAATACATAAATGTGACCCTGGACCACAAAACATCTTAAATGTCAAATTTTTGAAATTGAGATTTATACATCAACTGAAAGCTGAGTAAATAAGCTTTTCATTAATGCATGGTTTGTTAGGATTGGACAATGTTTGGCTGAGATACAACTATTTGAAAATCTGGAATCTGAGGGTGCAAAAAAATCTAAATATTGAAAAAAAAAAGCCTTTAAAGTTGTCTAAATTAAGTTTTTAGCCATGCATATTATAAAAAATTACGTTTTAATATATTTACAGTCGGAAATGTACTATATATCTTCATGGAAGCTGAGTAAATAAGCTTTTCCTTAATGTATGGTTTGTTAGGATTGGACAATGTTTGGCTATTTGAAACTATTTGAAAATCTGGAATCTGAGGATGCAAAAAAAATCGAAATTTTGAAGAAAAAAAAAAAAAAAAAATGCCTTTAAAGTTGTCTAAATTAAGTTTTTAGCAATGCATATTATCAAAAATTAAGTTTTGATATATTTACAGTCAGAAATGTACTATATATCTTCATGGAAGCTGAGTAATAAGCTTTTCATTGATGTATGTTTTGTTAGGATTGGACAATATTTGGCTGAGATACAACTATTTGAAAATCTGGAATCTGAGGGTGCAAAAAAATCGAAATATTGAAAAAAAAAATGCCTTTAAAGTTGTTTAAATTAAGTTTTTAGCAATGCATATTATCAAAAATTAAGTTTTGATATATCTACAGTCGGAAATGTACTATATATCTTCATGGAAGCTAAGTAAATAAGTTTTCATTCATGTATGTTTTGTTAGGATTGGACAATATTTGGCTATTTGAAACTATTTGAAAATCTGCAATTTGAGTGTGCAAAAAAAATCTAAATATTGAGAGAATCGCCTTTAAAGTTGTCCAAATGAAGTTCTCAGCAATGCATATTACTAATCAAAAATTAAGTAATGATATATTTATGGTAGGAAATGTACAAAATATATTTAAAATAAAATAAAATAAAAAAGGGAATGCACCGTGTAAAAATTATGGCCAATAATGGTTAACTAATATTTATTTTCACATTACGGGTAAAACCAATCAATGACAGAAACTAAAATTCAATTTTACCCAAATTAAAAGCAGAAAAAAAAGAAAAAAAAAAAAAAAAAAAAAAAAAAAAAAAAAAACACACACACACACACACACACAAAAAAAAAAAAAACATTCAATTTAGGCATCACAATATTGTAATGTATACTATGAAAAATCACTATTTATTATATAATTTACTTTAAGATTATATTTTAAATGTTATTAAAACATTTGTGTAAAAAAAATACATAATAATATCAAATCTGAAATATAAACCTGTTTAGGAAAATGTAAACAATTAAATAAACAAGCATAAAAATCTAAGAAAAAACAAGACAATTTTACTTGTCTAGAAGATCCTTCTTGATTTAATAATTTTTTGATATTTTGGCTGGAAACAAGACAAAAAATGTAAGTAAGAAAAGTATTTTTGCAGTGCACGGTTGAATTGGATCAACAAAGGTTTTTTTTTTTTAAAAAAGTAACTCAGATATTTTCTTGTAAATTAAAAAGTAATGCATTACTTTACTAGTTACTTGAAAAAAGTAATATTATTACATAACTTGAGTTACTTGAGATGCGTTACCCTCAACACTGTTTGAGACACTCTCATCTGAGAGCAGCATTTATTATATCTGCCATTAAAGAGACCTAATGTGTGATTCTGACTGCATCAGACAGCGTCTGCAACGCTCTGCGCATAACATAAAGGTGTTTCTGTCATGCATCGTGTTTCATGACCTGTGCTAAATAAAAGCCGGTTGGTAGATGATCTTCAGCGCTGTCTTTGTGGGCTGAAAGCAGCAGAGCTGATTGAACTTTAAAATGACCTATTCAGCTGTGTTTCTCACTGCAGATATCAGTTGCGTATCTGTGACATACTAACACGCCGGTCTGCTCGTATGGAAATTCCCCTGCGACTGAATAAACATCTCATTACCACGATTCACAGACGTTTGCTAAATATCACAACACCACATGACAGAGACTTCAGCAAGAGCAAATGAGAATTAAAAAAGTACAGTAACAGTTTGCATTGAGGTTAGCTGACATGAAGTAACAATGAAAAAAATACTTCTACAGCATTTCAGCATGCTTTTTTAAAATCAAAACTTGTATTTGTTAATATTAAATTAAATGGCCTGAGCTGGTATGAGCTAATAATTAAAAGTTGTATTTTTGTTCACTAACATGAACAAAGATAAATAAATATGGTATTGCATTGCTCATTGTTAATTAATGCATTAACTAGCCAGTTGGACATTACTGTATCTATACTGTAAGTATTACCAAAATGCCACAGTATTACCAAGACAATTTGGAAATGTTTTATGGTATGATCTTTAAAATAAAATAATAATAATAATAATAATAATAATAATAATAATAATAATAATAATAATAATAATAATAATAAAATATTAAATATAAAAATATTGGCATCGCAATATTGTAATATATACTATGACAAATCACTATTTATTATATGATTTACGTTAAGATTATTATTATTATTATTTTTAACTGTTATTAAAAAATTTGTGTAAAAAAGGTTACAAAAAAAAATATATATATATAATAATAATAATAATAATAATATAAAATATAAAATATAAACCAGTTTAGGAAAATTTTAACAATTAAATAAACAAACAGAAAAATCTAATTGTTCCTGCTGAGTTTAACAACATTATTTATTTTATTTTATTATTTCTATTTTTATTATTATTATTATTTAATTTGTTTTATTTGTATCGATTTCAGATTGTCAGTTGATGTCTAAAATTAAATAATAATGAAATTAAATCCTGAACATAAATTATAAACAATTAAGTAAGGAACCATACAAATATTTCATGAGATTGACAGCATTATTATTATTATTATTATTATTATTCTATACTATTATTATTCTGGCTTGGCACTTGATTATCGACAATTAACTAATAATAAAATAAAATAAAATAAAATAAAAATATTAAATATATTTATTTCTTTATTTATTTTTATTGAGTTATTTATTTATTTTATTTTATTTTATTTGATTTGATTTGATTTGATTGGTACCGATTTCAGATTGGCACTTGATGTATAATAAAAAACCCTGAACATAAAATAAAAAAAAACTATGTGGAATGACACTTGATATCCACAATTAACTAATAATAAAATAAAATAAAATAAAATAAAAAATTCTGAAATATTATTTATATATATACATATATATATATATATATATATATATATATATATATATATATATATATATATATATATATATATATATATATATTTATTTTATTTTATTGGTGCCGATTTCAGATTGGCACTTGGTGTATAATAAAAAATCCTGAACATACTTTTTGTTATATTTCTGGATTGGCACTTGATATCCACAAAGGAATACTAATACAATAAAATATGAAATTCTGAAATTCAAACCAGCTTATGAAAATGTAATAATGTTAACATTAAAAAAAATAAATAAATAAAAAAAAAATCCTGCTTTTTTTTTTTGTGTGTGTGTCCAAAACTAAATAATAATAAAATAACATTTTATGAAATATGAAATAATTGTCTTTTGTTCTACAATGAGCTATCCTCCCTCACTTTGTACTTTTTTGACTCCTGGCAAATCTAGATAAAAAGTACAAGCATGTCAGTGACGGAGTGGCAAAGCCAGCATTCATCGGCGTCGGTGCCAGATCGAGCAGATAATCTGCGACTGTACATCTTGATCTGCTAATCTATGGCGAGTCGACATCTAAACGCTTGTGGCAATCGTGGCGACGGCGGCATGCTGGCTCATTACGCACACAGAGCCGTATGTCGCCGTCTTGCCTCTCGGGCTCGCGTCGCATCGGTAACAGCTGGGACGAGGCAGCTGGGACGTGAGGTTTGGAGACGTGGCTTGGAAAGCTCTTTGGACGACTGGCACGTTCGCACTCGCCAGCGTTAGGACTTCAGATGTCCTTGCGCCGCGCGCCTTATTCATTCGCCCCGGCGCGGGATGCGCGGAAGACTTCGGCGAAAGTGTCAAGCCGGGCTAAAGAGAAACTTGTGCGATCGTGGCGAAAGGCCACGAGGTCTTATCAGAGGAGGAACAGAGCACATCAAGCGGTGGTGGGCTAGCATAGATTTAGCCTGCCTGTGATGTGGACCAGCTGCGCTCCAGCGCTTAATTATTTCCCTTTAATGAGGTTCCCCACCTTCCAACAGGCTGGCGGGAACGCGACAGGCTTCAGAGAGACCCCCTGCCTCCCAAATTCTCCCACTATCTCTGCTGAGCTCCATAACGGCCAACCAAGGCATTAGCGCCAGAGCAGAAACTAATTCACGTGCAGTATGTCACATGCCACGGTGTTTTGATATTTACCATAGAACTGAATGATTATAGGATTTATATTCAGGATTTTATTGCATTATAACTAAACTAAAATAATATTGCACCAAAAAAAATCAACAATTTAAAATTTAGGCATCACGATATTGTAATGTATACTGTGAAAAATCACAATTTATTATAGGATTTACTTTCATTATATTTCAACTGTTATTAAAGCATTTGTGTAAAAAAAAAAAAAAAGTAAAAACAAATTACATAATATCAAATCTGAAATATAAACCAGTTTATTATTATTATTATTATTATTATATTTATTTATTTATTTATTGTTCTATTTCTGGATTGGCACTTGATTATCCAAAATAAAAAAAATAAAATAAAATACAATTCTGAAATATAAGCCAGCTTATGAAAATCTAAACAATAAAATAAACAACCATAAAAATCTAAACATTCCTGCTATGTTTAACAACATTTTGTGTGTTTGTGTGTGTGCATTTTATTGCATTATAACTAAAATAAAACAATATTGTACCAAAAAAAAAAAAAACAAACAAAAAAAAACAACAATTTAAAATTTAGGCATCATGATATTGTAATGTATACTATGAAAAATTTATTATATGATTTACTTTAAGATTATATTTTTACTGTTATTAAAGCATTTGTGTAATAAAAAAAATAAAAAAAATAAAATAAAATTAAATAAAATTAAATAAAATAAAATAAAATAAAATAAAATTAAATTAAATTAAATTAAATTAAATTAAATTAAATTAAATTCTGAAATATAAGCCAGCTTATGAAAATCTAAACAATAAAATAAACAACCATAAAAATCTAAACATTCCTGCTGTGTTTAACATCATCACAAAATTTTTTTTTAAAAAATCAACAAAAATGTTGTCAGTCCCAGGAAAGATTTGTATGGTTCTTTACTTTATGGTTTAAAATATATAAAATGGTTTATATTCAGGATTGTATTTTGTTATTAGTTTTTTTGGACATCAAATGCTAGTCCAAAATTGGTACCAAACTTGTAAAGTAAAAAAACAAAATAAAATGCTGTTCTAACTATACACGATCATATAGTTACCTTGCTTTTTTTTTTTTTTTTTTTAAGATGTTAACTGATCAGCACATTATTGAAAACAATAAAATTACACATTATTTTAAATAATAAGTATAAATTCTTCAAGTATAAGTATCATTATAACCTAAGCTGGTTTGCTGGTCTTACCTGTTGTCCTAGTCTGGTTAGTCTGTTTTCTGATTTCAGAAGATTAAAAACCAGCTGTTAAAAACCAGCTATGACCATCAAACCAGCTTGGTTGAATCTGTGCAAGGTCGCTACAAGCGTTTAGCATTGTTTTTCCCCGTGTGGCCATTATCAGAACAAACCGAGGCTAGTTTTTGGGCCATCAGTTGAGTAGCAGCGAAACAGAAACGGCAAGATTAGTTTAGTAGTGCTAATGAAGCGTCCTCGGGCAGAGCTCACGGGTCGAAACACCCAAAAGCTCTCTCATCAACCAGCGCTGAAATGCCACCATCTTGGCACCGAGGAGCTGTTGATATGAGTGCAGAGAACTCCATCCCCCCGTCCCTCCACTCCTCCCCAGATAAGATCATCTGTCGCTCTTCTCTGGGGTCCGCTCCCCCTCACCACAGATCCCTGGCAGAACCATGAATGTCCCTTTTGTGTGCACAGATCTTCCTCTGATAGCCCCGAAAAGATGCTGCACGCGGCAACTGTTTGTTTCCCCCCGTGACGGAGGGACGATGGGGGATGGAGGGGGTCACGTCTCCCACCTCGAAAATACAGACAAAAACTAGATACTAGACGGAAACCTACGTTTTCAGAAACCAACGAAGATGACAAGTGCAATGTCACGGCACAGGAAGCTGACGTTGTTTCTCTAAACAAACAAAGACTCTTGCTAAAAAATATATTCAAATGACACTTATGACTGGTTTTGTGAAACACAATTTGTTGAGTCAGCTTAAAATTATTCGTTACCTGGCTGCCTTAAAATTTTAAGTTGAATCAACTCAAATATCCAAGTTGTAACTTAGTACAACTTAACATTTCAGGTGGACTAAAACTGATCGCGCAGATCAAACAGTAAGCTGTGGAGACTTGAAACTTGGAGTGAACCAAGACTTGTCCCAATTGGCCTAACGGGGGCGCTACAACATTCAAAAGTACGAAATTACTCATAACAACTACAACACTGTCAGCTGCCGTCAGAATCGATCATGAGCAAAATTTGGGGGTATTTTGAATAAAAAAAAAAAAAAAACTTTTGCGTACTTCTCCTAGGTTTTTCACCCGATCTGAAGCAAATCAGGAAGTTCACATTGTTTCTCTAAACACACACCAATCAAACAAAGACTCTTGCTAAAAAATATTTTCAAATGACACTTATGACTGGTTTTATGAAACACAATTTGTTGAGTCAGCTTAAAATTATTCGTTACCTGGCTGCCTTAAAATTTTAAGTTGAATCAACTCAAATATCCAAGTTGTAACTTAGTACAACTTAACATTTCAGGTGGACTAAAACTGATCGCGCAGATCAAACAGTAAGCTGTGGAGACTTGAAACTTGGAGTGAACCAAGACTTGTCCCAATTGGCCTAACGGGGGCGCTACAACATTCAAAAGTACGAAATTACTCATAACAACTACAACACTGTCAGCTGCCGTCAGAATCGACCATGAGCAAAATTTGAGGGTATTTTGAATTTTAAAAAATAAATAAATAAATAAATAAACTTTTGCGTACTTCTCCTAGGTTTTTCACCCGATCTGAAGCAAATCAGGAAGTTCACATTGTTTCTCTAAACACACACCAATCAAACAAAGACTCTTACTAAAAAATATTTTCAAATGACACTTATGACTGGTTTTATGAAACACAATTTGTTGAGTCAACTTAAAATAATTCGTTCCCTGGCTGCCTTAAAATTTTAAGTTGAATCAACTCAAATATCCAAGTTGTAACTTAGTACAACTTAACATTTCAAGTGGACTAAAACTGATCGCGCAGATCAAACTGTAAGCTGTAGACTTGAAACTTGGAGTGAACCAAGACGTGTCCCAGTTGGCCTAACGGGGGCGCTACAACATTCAAAAGTACGAAATCGCTCATAATAACTACAACACTGTCAGCTGCCGTCAGAATCGATCATGAGCAAAATTTGGGAGTATTTTGAATTAAAAAAAAAAAAAAAAACACTTTTGCGTACTTCTCCTAGGTTTTTCACCCGATCTGAAGCAAATCAAGAAGTTCATTGTTTCTCTAAACACACACCAATCAAACAAAGACTCTTGCTAAAAATATATTCAAAAATGATTCAAAATTATTAGGGCTGTCAAACGATTAATTGCGATTAATCCAAAATAAAAGTTTATGTTTACATACTATATGTGAGCCTGGAGCACAAAACCAGTCATAAGTGTCATTTTTTCAAAATTTAGATGTATACATTACATGAAAGCTGAATAAATAAGCTTTGTGTTAGGATAAGACAATATTTGGCTGAAATATAACTATTTGAAAATCTGCAATCTGAGGCTGCAAAAAAATCTAAATATTGAGAAAATTGCCTTTAAAGTTGTCCAAATTAAGTTCTTAGCAATGCATATTACTAATCAAAAATTAAGTTTTGATATATTTACGGTAGGAAATTTACTAAATATCTTCATGGAACGTGATCTTTACTTAATATCCTAATGATTTTTGGCATAAAAGAAAAATTGATAATTTTGACCCATACAATGTATTTTTGGCTATTGCTACAGATATACCCCAGCGACTTAAGACTGGTTTTGTGATCCAGGGTCACATATGTGTGTTCACTCTGTATATTTATTATGTACATATAAATACACACATATACATGTATATATTTAAAATAAATATTCACATGCATATATATTTATACCTGTATACATCATAAATAAATATAAATATTTTAGATATAAATCTTAATATATACATGCATGTGTGTGTATTTATATATGCATAATAAATATACACAGTACACTAACATATGGTATGTAAACAAACTTTTATTCTGGATGCGATTAATCGCAATTAATCGGTTGACAGCCCTACAAATTATACAATGACATTTCTTTCATTTGTGGGCAGATTTGTAATCTTGCACAGGTCTTTTGTCACTAGTTGCTAAACATCAATTGTATTAAAGACTGTTTTTTGTTTAAGACTAGTGATATGAGATAAATTATGATTAAAGCCTTGTTTTTCAGGTTACTGCTTGCTTTTTAACACTGTAAACAATGAAACACACAATTTGCTGAGTCAACTTAAAATAATTTGTTACCTGCCTGCCTTAAAATTTTAAGATTAATCAACTCAAATATCCAAGTTGTAACTTAGTACATCTTAACATTTCAAGTGGACTAAAACTGATCACGCAGACCAAACTGTAAGCCGTAGAGACTTGAAACTTGGAGGGATGGTAGTACTCACACTGGCGTCAACATCACCAAGAATCGCCCAAATTGGCCTAACGGGGGCGCTACAACGATCAAAAGTACAAAATCACTCATAACTTCAACACTGTCAGTTGCCAGAATCGATCATCAGCAAAAGTTCGCCTATTTTGGATTTTTGCGTACTTGTCCCAGGTTTTTCACCTGATCGGAAGCACAAGTGTCTATAAGGACATTTGCGTAGTTCAAAGAAAAAAAAAACATGGACAAGGAAGTTTGAGCACCTATTAGACAAGGTTAATAGAGGTAGATTGGGGCGAAACTCAGTGGACTTGTTTGACTCACAGCCCCAAAGGTCTGTTAGAAATGTAAAAGAAAATTTCATGAGCTCAATTTTGGGGTATTTTGGATTTTTTGAAAAACCTTTTGTGTACTTGTCCTAGGTTTTTCACCCGATTGGAAGCAAATCAGTGCAGCAAGATTCTCTGGAGAGCAAATATCAATCATTTTCAACTCACCGTCGCAAAGGGCGCCAAAACATTAGAAAGGGGTGGGGCCACTATAACCTTTAAATCCTGAACAGAACAAGATATGAAAATCACTGTGCATGGTCTTGGTCAAAAGTGGTGTCTATAAGGACATTTGAAAAAAAAAAAAAAAAAAAAAAAAGCAAGGCCAATGAAGTTTGAGCACCTATTAGACAAGGTTAACGGAGGTCGATCGGGATGAAACTCTTAAATTCGGTCACTAGGGGAGGTGATATCGAATTTTTGAATTGCATAAACAATTGTACATTGCACGGTTTTTCTTTTTTTTTTTTTTTTTTTTGCTATATTCATATAATATGATAAAACTCCTCATTCCAGAAAACGTTGCCTTTAGAACCATTACTGTCAATTAAATCATTTGTTAAATGATTGATAAGATGTAACAAATATATATATATATATATATATATATATATTAGTACTTTTGTGAACTAGTCCCAGGTTTTTTGATTAATCTGGAAAAAACACTGCAGTGCAATTCTCTGGACTCTCTAGGTCAATAATTATTAAAAATGTTGAAATGTATCCCTTTTGGAAGCTATAATGTGGTCGTTTAGAAAAGAGGCCTGTCCAAATATACCCAAAATCCTATAAAGCCTAAAGGAAACTCCAAACTTCACGAAACCTGGCAAGCACATGCGGCAGGTGATTCTAAACAAGTATGCAAAGTTTTAAGGAGATCGGACCACAGCTGGCGCTACAACAGTCATAAAGGTAATCGCTGCTTGCAGCTATATTTTAATACTTACAATTAATTTTATTTAACTTACTAAGTGGGTTAGGTCTCACTCAGAAAGTAATTTAACAGTGAAAATATTAAATTATTAAGCAAATTAAAACTGAAATATTGTTGTGAGAGCAGTTAGAGTACATGCTTTCTGACATGTTGAGCTGCATTTCATTTTCTCTCAATACTATCTGTATTAATGAAGGGAATAAAAAAATAAATAAATAAATGCGTGATCAAGTCCAAATATCAATATTATTTCTTGTAATTTAAAAAAGTGAATTCAGTTAAAGGTAAAGCATGCAAGAATAAAAAAAAAGTAGTAAAATAAAATAATAAAGTATAAAATAAAATAAAGAATTTGCACACACTTCATCTTTAAAAGCACACAGACCTTGGTTTTAATAGTCATCCTTAAACATGCACACTTGAGAAATGATCTGGATCAGCTCAAGATGGATGTTTTTAAAAAAGGTCACATGAATTTGTTGTGTTCGATGGTACAAATGCCCATCAGCCACGTGTGACAATGTAGGAGTCACATATCAAGATCGGCAGCAGCTTATGAAGCAAATGAACATACTGTGAGGGGCACGCAGAGAGAAATGGAGAGCTCTGTATCACTCCACAAAAGGTGCAGGAGCTCTGAAGGAGATATGTGATCTGAAATTTTACAGCTGAAGGAGAAATGTCAGAGCGCTTCGATAAGAGAGCGATGAACTTTCCTCCACCCCCCTCCAAACCCCCATTATCAGCTCCAAGAGAAGCAAATGCATCATTTTTATCCCACGGCTTTACCATTATCTCCTAGGCAGACACTTGTTTTAAAACACACGAGGACCTTTTTACCTCGCTCACTCTCTCTCTCTCTCTCACACACACACACACACACACACACACACACATACTCTCTCTCTCTCTTTTAATAAACTAGCCTCTTACTAAAAGAGACTGGAATTTTGGAGTATTTTGAGAACATGCATTATTTATGCAATGTCTGTCTTAAGACTTTTGAAAAGTGCTGTGCATTTATAATGGTGCAGTGATGGAATCACAAGGTAATTCAACTTGACATACAAAAGTTAACAATCTACATTTTTATTCAGCAAGAGTGCATTTATCCAAAGTGACAGTAAAGACATTTATATTTATATTTCAAAGAATCTTGGAAAAAAAACAAAAAAAAAACACTTTCAATAAAAACATTAAGCAGCACAACTGTTTCCAACATTATGAAATGTTTCTTGAGCAGCATAAATTAGAATGAGTTCTGAAGAAAAAAATAAAACATAAAAATAAATCAATAATTTTAGAACAGTAAGATTTGTAATGTTTTTAAAGAAATTTCTTTTGCTCACCAAACCTGCTGTTTTTTTGACAGTAAAATGTTGAAATATTTGTACTATTTTAAATAACTGCTTTCTATTTAAATATATTTTAAAATGTAATTTATCTCTGGAATTTCAAAGCTGATTTTTTTGTATAATTACTTCAGTCACATGATCCTTCAGAAATTATTATAATATTCTGATTTGCTGCTGCAAAAACATTTATTATTATTATTATTATTATTATTATTATTATTATTATTATTATTATTATTATTGTTTTTTTTTTTTCAGGTTTATTTGATGAATAGACATTTCAGAAAAACAGCATTTATCTGAAACTGGCATCTTTTGTAACACTATACATGTCTTTATCATCACTTTTGATCAATTTAAAGCATCCTCGCTAAATAGAAGTATTAATTTCTATAATTTATTTCCTTAAATAAATACTGACTCCAAGCTTTTGAATGGTATAGTGTATGAAGTTACAAAAGCTTTTTATTTCAGAGATCCTTTGGATCTTTCTATTCATCAAAAAATCCTTAAAACACTCAACCTTTTTAAATACTGATAACAATAATAATAATAATAATAATAATAATAATAATAATAATAATAATAATAAATATTATTATGATTAATAATAATAATAATAATAATAATAATAAAATGTTTCTTGAACAGCAAATCAGCATATTAGAAATATTTCTGAAGACTGCAGTAATGATGCTGAAAATGTAGATTTGATCACAGAAATAAATTACATTTTAAAATATATTAAAATGGAAAGCAGTTATTTTAAATAGTAAAAATATTTCACAATATTACTGCTATTCCTTTATTTTGGATCAAATAAATGCAGGCTTGGTAAGCAGAAGAGACTTCTTTAAAGGTTTAGGGTTGTGTTTAGGGTTAGTATGTAGTCATCACCCAGTAATTGTAATTAATATAACAAGTATGTAATATTTACATGCAGAACATGCACATTTTTAGAATATATGACTGAGTTGCAATGCTCACCAATGAAGAAAGATGCTTTTAGAGCCAAATGCAGTATTAACAATCTCTACCAGCAGTAACTAACCAGTTAAACCAGGATGGGCCAGTTTCTTCCAGCTCATTTCGATCAAAAACCTGAGCAAAGTCATTCTGACAACAATCTCCAAAGCTTCTCTCCCTTCTGTCACTCTGAATGATAGGACACAAAAGATTAGACTTGAGGAAGATGCCCTATCTGAATCTAGAGGAGACTTTTTCCAGCTAACAAATTTGATAGTCTGAGATGTTACAAATCTCAGTGCTCATGTGGGATATAATTCCTCTGTCTCCTGTCAGCAAGGACTGACTAATGGTGCCTGAAATCACTGGAAACGCTCACAAATACTTTGAATTATCAGGCTTCTAGACTCATTCCAACCACTGGTCGTTTTTTTGTGACTAACTTTCTCAGTTGGTCGCAGGAGCACATTTATTTATTTATTTATTTGTGCTACAGCATAGGATTAATCAATGCAATAAATAAATTATAAAATAAAGCCTCCATTGCGTAATGTGAGGTAAACAGCAAAGATAACAGGCTTTTCAAAATGAAAACCGAAAGAAAAGTGATTTTTTATTTATTTTTTTCCCCCCACAAGAATACCAACATGTTCATCTTGTCTTGTTTAATAAGCGGTCTTTTACTTTTTTGCTTTGCTACAAGCAAAATTAATCAATGCATGCTGAACTTCCATTATAATTTATAGTTATATATGGTAACGAAAGCAGTTAACATTCAACCCGTTCTTTTTCATCAGCAGTATTATTTGTGATTTTAACCCTTTGGGGTCTGAGGGTGTTTTTGGGCCCTGAAGAAGTTTTGACATGCCTTGACATTTGTGCCTTTTTCAGTATCTTAAAAACATATTCATGGCTAAAGTCAGATGATATTGTAATCTGCACAATATCATCGATATTTTGTGAACAGGAGTTCCTCTCTTGCTGTGTTATAACCCGGGCTTCGGATGATTTTGCTTTCGAATTTGAGATCTTGTTGTCAAGTTTTATAAGAAAAGATCTCTTTCTCTGTTTTGCTTCCATCTATACACCTTATCTTTTTAGGAATAAATCAAAAGATGGATTCGTTGTTATTCTTAATTAAAAAGATAAACTAGCTTAACCCTTTAACTGTCACTCCCATGTTTGAACATAGATGTAAAAATGCAGTATTCAAACTTTTTATTATTTATAATTCATGCCAAAAATCATTAGGATATTAAGTAAAGATCATGTTCCATGAAGATATTTTGTACATTTCCTACTGTAAATATATCAAAACTGATTTTTTGATTAGTAATATGCATTGCTAAGAACTTCATTTGCACAGCTTTAAAGGTGATTTTCTCCATATTTTTATTTTTTTGCACCCTCAGATTGCAGGTTTTCAAAGAGTTGTATCTCGGGCCAAATGTTGTCCTATGATAACAAACCACACATCAATGGAAAGTGTATTTATTCAACTTTAAGATGAAGTATAAATCTCAATTTCAAAAAAATGACACTTATGACTGGTTTTGTGGTCCAGGGTCACATTTGTTGTACTAGAAATATACAAATTAGTGCATATTTCAATAAACAATGGCTCATTTGCAAATTTAAACCTAACATTCGAGAAAACTTGTAATAGAAAAAATGTTTGCGATTATCAGTGTAATCAATCAACCGGGTAAGGTGATAACTATTAGTTATTTTTTTACCCTATTCGCCTTAAGAAGCAGTCTTTAGCTTGAAAACCAAGAACAGAAGCGCAGACCATGCAATCGCACAAATGCGACCACGTCAAAATTTAATGCATGCATTTTCAAAAAACATCGCAGTCTAGAGCCCTGATTATAAGAGTGCTTCGTTCCTGATGATCTGAAGCAGAGCGTTTGGGATGCATTTCTCTTCCGCACTAAATAAACGCACACTTATCTGCAGGCGTGTTAATAACCACCACACAACAGCTCACGTTTGTTTTTCCTCTGCATTTACAGGTGCTGTTTTTCTCCGGTGGCTCTTGCGGGTCATTAGCTCTATCCGCAGCCGCCCCTTCAGTCAATTACCACATTTCAAACTTTCCTCCAGCTCAAATCCGGCCGCTCCTGCCTGCCTGACCCAGTTGTCTTTTGTGAGGAGGTCTTAGCTCCAGCAGTTTGACAGTCAACAGATAAGATGGATTAAGTTTTTTTTTCTCCCCTCTCCCCTTCTCTCTCTCATCCGGTTTTGATATAAACGGCGTAAAAGCAGGTTAAATCAGTCACTTTCAGGAGGAGTTTTTAAACGGCTGGAGATAGAGGCTGATAGAAGGCCTAAACCTGACACCGGGGCGCAGAAGGTCACGGACGCGCCGTTTAACAGCTAACAAACTCCTGATGAAAAGCCAAAAGGAAGAACATCCAGTGCTCACCCTGAAACCAAAATATGCATTTCAGTTTTTCATTTCACATTTTTTGCATGACGTTTCCCTGGGAATCCAACCTTTGACCTCTGCGTTGGTAGTGCATTGCTTTACTGAGCCACAGAAAGATTTTTAGACAACAGTATACTAACTCTTACATAATTAACGTGTGTAATTTTATGGCAATAATATAACATTTAAAATAAATCAGCCATTGCAAAATAACACAGATATGAACTTTAGTCAAGACTAAAGGTGACTATTTTTCATAGTATGTTGCATTTTATACATATTAAGGCTGTCAAATGATTAATCGCGATTAATCGCATGCAAAATAAAAGTTTATGTTTACATACTATATGTGTGTTTACTTTGTACATTTATTATGTACATATAAATACACACACATACATGTATATATTAAAACTAAATATCATGTGTATATATATTTATACCTGTATACAATTTAGATTATAAATAAATATAAATATTTTAGATATAAATCTAAAATATTTTTCCTTAACATAAACATGCATGTGTGTGTATTTATATGTACATAATAAATGTACACAAATGTATAGTATTTAAACATAAACTTTTATTTTGGATGCGATTAATCGCGATTAATCGTTTGACAGCACTAATACATATACATATGCACTGCTCTTGCAATCTAAAAGTTTGGGATCAGTACAATTTTTAATGTTTTTTAATGCATTTATTTGATCAAAAATACAGAAAAAACTGAAATATTATTACAGTTTAAAATAATGTACTGTTTTACAATGCCTCTGTTTATATGGCAAGGTTCGTAGACATGTTTGATTCAGTCAGTGTGGAAGAACTTGACTAGTCTGCATAAAGCAAAGTCCTAATCTCATCTGAACACATCTGGTGTGACTTTAAATGCAGGCCTTGAGCCAAAAACTCGAAAGACTTGTGCAAATGGGTACAGTCATTTTAGACACTTCCAAAACTGCAACAGAGATGGAAATACAATTTTAAAACATATGAATTATGCTTCCATCTTTGTTGCTACAGTTTTGGAAGTGCCTTTTTCTGTTTAAAAAAGAAGGAGGTGTCCCAATACTTTTGTCCATATAGTGGATATAAGTCATTGGTGTTTGGTGATGAGTTTTTGGCTCAAGGTCTGCATTTTAAGTCACACCAGAGGTGTTCAGCAGGAATTAGGACTTGGCAACAAATAGAAGTCGTTTGATCTCGTATAACGTAATGTAAGAGCCTGCAATAATGCGGTTTGACCAGTGTGGCGCTGTAGCGCAAGACTGTAATTCAGCCCTCCTGGATGCAATTCAAGAGAAAAAGACACAGCGCTTCAGAGTAATGTCAGCTCTCCAGTGTAGAGCTATTGCTAATGAGAAAATATTTTTATTAATGGGAACAAAAAATATTTCATTACATTAGTTTGGTTTACGGAGATCATAACTTGATCTAGCTCAGGACTGTTTTAGTTATCATAACCCTAAAAGGTACTTTAAGACATTATGTTAAATGTAAAATGTAAATTTAAAATAGTTTATCCAAAAAATAGAGCCTCTTATCACTTAACTTTATTTTGTTTCTTATCTGTATGCCTTACAAAAGGAGAGGTGTATCAGACAGTTTCTCATTTTGAGTACCAAATACATCTATTTGTATAATGAATTGGTAACACTTTACAATAAGGTATCATTTGTTAACATTAGCTAATGTATTATTTAACATGAATGAACATTGAACTGCATTTATGTATTTATGTATTAATTTTTGTTCATGTTGGTTAATAAAAATACAGCTGTTCATTATTTGTTCCTCTTAGTTCACAGTGCATTGTGACTTTTTATAAATGCATTAGTAAATGTTAAAATTAACATTAACTAAGATTAATAAATGCCGTAAACGATTTGTTCATTAACTAATGTTAAGAGCCCTATTGTATTAATTGTATAACAATTGTAATTACATAATTTTTCTAAAGCTGAAGTGACCTTTATGTTAGAATAATTATAACAATATTTTTACTAATTGCAAAAGCTGAAATAATCAAAGTCTACTGATTAATCACTGAAATAATCGACGATTAGTCAATTAATCATTCCAATAATCATTAAATTAATCAGTTGTGACCTTGGAGCACAAAACCAGTCTTATTTGTAGCAATAGCCAAAAATACATTGTACGGGTCAAAATTATCAAATTTTCTTTTTGATAAAAATAAAGCCAAAAATCATTAGAATATTAAGTAAAGATCATGTTCCATTAAGATATTTAGTAAATTTCCTACCATAAATATATCAAAACTTAATTTTTGATTAGTAATATGCATTGCTAAGAACTTCATTTGCACAACTTTACATTTGATTTTCTGAATATATATATATATATATATATATATATATATATATTTTTTTTTTTTTTTTTTTTTTTTTTTTTTTTTTTTGCACCCTTAGATTACAGATTTTGACAGAATTGACACTTATGACATTTGTTTTGTGGCCAAGGGTCACAATTATCAAAATAATCGTTTGTTGCAGCCCTAGTCCCAATACTTTTTGGCAATATAGTGCATCACATCACACCGCATGTCAACTTCCTAAAAGTACTTTCTCTCAACAACCATTTATATGCAATGCTTTAAGGAATGAATGACCTGGGAATCGAACCCATGACCTTCACATTGCTTCCAGCATATTCTACCAGTTGAGCCACAGGAACGCTATTAGAAAATGCATGCTTTCACACACAATTGTACGATCAGCCAGCTGTACATTTATAGATCACTTGTCAAAAACGTGTAAAACAAGTTAGTGAGCTGACGCATTAAAGACACGTTTGGACCGAGTGTGTGTGTGTGTGTGTGTGTGTGTGTGTGTGTGTGTGTGTGTGTGTGTGTGTCGTTGACAGGGGAAAGTAATCCTATACACAGGCTGCTATTGTGAAATGAGAAGCTAGCCTCCTCGGCTGGCAGAGAGCAGATGCACCTCTCTTCCCCTATCCTAATCTGGAAAGGACTTAAAGGAGTCTTATCTGCGGGCTCTCCTGCTTCATTTCATGCTTGATTTACTTTAATTTGTCTGATAGGGCACGAGGATTTGGAAATGGCCCATCTTTCGCTGGAAAATGTTCTGATTTTTCTCCGGCATTGTTATGTGGCGGTTTTTGACTCTGGTTTCTCTCTCTCCATCTTTCTCTGCTATTTCTCTCTTTTTTTTTCCCTCTCTCTCTCTCTCTGTCTGTCTTCTTGGAGAACAGATCTCGCTCCTGTGCAACATTCTGTTTGAGTGCATTTAGATTCAAGCTAACACAGCAGAAACCAAGTGCTTGTGTGTTTGTGTGTGTGTGTGTGTGTGTGATTTTAGCAGCTCCAGTGTAGGTCTGTTTGCCTTTCAGATTGGCAGAGAGCGACGCCGGAGGAAAGAGGAGCAGCCGAGTGCTTCAAACCACAGAGATCTTGTGTTTAAGGTATAGAGGGTGAGACTCGCCCTCGTCTCGCCCACAAGTGTGTGAGCTGATAAAGTCAGAGAGGAAGAGAGCTGCCGGCCCACACACGCCTGAACCTCCGCAGCTGGAGCTGCTCTGTCTGTCTGAACCTACGGCTCTGGAATCTGTTTCCATTCGTTTCAATGGCAGCTGCTTGGCTGGCACAGGACTCTGTGGACATGCACCGACTGAAATCTGCCATCTTTGCTCAGGGGCGATCTGTTCTGCAGGCGGGCTGTTTTAAGCCAATCACCTGAGCCGTGAAAATAAAGTCACGACAAGTCCATTTCACACTTTTAAGAGTCTTCTAAAAAAATAAATAAATAAATAAAAAAATAACTACTACTACTACTACTACTACTACTACTACTACTACTACTACTACTACTACTACTACTAATAGTATTAATAAATAAATAAATTAATAAATAAATTAATTAATTAATAATAATAATAATAATAATAATAATAATAATAATAATAATAATAATAATAATAATACATTAATAAATTGATAAATTGATCAATTAATAAATTAATAATAATAATAATAATAATAATAATAATAATAATAATAATAATAATAAATTAATTAATACTACTACTACTACTACTACTACTACTACTACTAATAATAATAATAATAATAATAATAAATTAATAAATTGATAAATTAATAATAATAATAATAATAATAATAATAAATTGATAAATTAATAATAATAATAATAATAATAATAATAATAATAATAATAAATAATAATAATAACACTAACACTAATACTAATAATAATAATAATACTACATTAATAAATTGATAATAAATTATTATTATTATTATTATTATTAGTATTATTATTATTAATAATAATAATAATAATAATAATAATAATAATAAATAAATTAATCAATTAATAATAATAATAATAATAATAATAATAATAAATTGATAAGTTAATAATAATAATAATAATAATAATAATCAGGCTCTGGTACAACACTCATAATTGATTAGTAAATTACTAAATTACTAAATGCATTAGTGAATGTTGAAATTAACATGAACTAAGATTAAATGCTGTGAAAGTTTTGTTCATTAACTAATGTTAAGTAATGAACCCTATTGTATATTAATAATCAGGCTCTGGTGCAACACTCATAATTAATAATTTGAAGCAATTCTGAATTTTCTAATCACTGAAACGTTTTACAATTTGTCATAATATTAAATTATGATTTTTTAAATATATAATTATACGATATATTTTTTAATTGCAATAAATTAATAAGATTAAATAACATTCCTGTTTTGTTTTTTTGTTTTGTTTTTTTGTGTGCCAAATACATCTATTTGTATAATGAATTGGTAACACTTTACAACAAGGTATCATTTGTTAACATTAGCTAATGTATTAATTAACATGAATGAACAATGAACATTACATTTATTGCATTTATGTATTAATGTTGGTTAATAAAAATACAGCTGTTCATTATTTGTTCCTCTTAGTTCACAGTGCATTTACCAAATGTTAAAAAAACACAACTTGTGACTTTTTATAAATGCATTAGTGAATGTTGAAATAACATGAAGATTAATAAATGCCGTAAAAGATTTGTTCATTAACTAATGTTAAGTAATGAACCCCATTGTATATTAATAATCAGGCTCTGGCACAACACTCATAATTGATCATTTGAAGCATTTCTGAATTTTCACATCACTGAAACATTATATTTACATAATATTTAATTATGATTGTTTTAGGTCAAATAAATGTTTTTTTTTTTTTTTTTTTTTTTTTTGCAAAGAATTAAATAACATTCATAAGTTAATTTCTTTCGAGTACCAAATATATATATTTGTGAACTTTTTGTGTTTTTTAACATTTAGTAAATGCACTGTGAACTAACATGAACAAATAATCAACAGCTGTATTTTTATTAACCAACATGAACAAAAATTAACACATAAATGCAATAAATGTATTGTTCATTGTTCATTCATGTTAATTAATACATAAGATTAAATAACATTCCTAAGTTATTCATAAGTTATTTTCTTAAAATATTTTATACCAGTCAAAAATTAATGCTTTTAAATAAGTCTCTTCTGCTCACCAGGCATGCATTTATTTGATCCAAAGTACAGCAAAAACAGTTACATTTTTACATTTTACATAACTGTTTTCTATTTGTATATATTTTTAAAATGTAATTTAGTCCTGTGATTTCAAAGCTACATTTTAGCATAATTACTCCAGTCACATGATCCTTTAGAAATCATCTAATATTCAGATTTGCTGCTCAAAACATTTATTATTATTATTATTAATAATATTATTGTGAAAACAGACAAGTAGATTTTTTTTTTTTTTCAGGTTTCTTTGATGAATAGAAAGTTCAGAAGAACAGCATTTATCTGAAACTGATTTCTTTTTCTTTATCATCACTTATGATCAATTTAAAGCATCCTTGCTAAATAAAAGTTTTAATTTCTATAATTTCAAAACAAATAAATAAGAAAATTAATTAAGCTTTTTATTTTATATAAATGCTAATGCTAATGCTTAATCTTTGGGGGCAAAAAAATATATATATATATATTTAACCGCAAATCAGCTATAAGAATGATTTCTGAAGGATCATGTGACACTGAAGACTGGAGTAATGATGCTAAAAATGTAGCTTTGACCAAATAAATAAATTTAATTTCAAAATATATTCAAACAGAAAGCAGTTATTTTAAATAGTAAAAAATATTTCACACTATTACTGCTTTTGCTGTATTTTGGATCAAATAAATGCAGGCTTGGTGAGCAAAAAACATTAAAAATGTTACGGTTCAAAATTTTTTTTTACTGGTACTGTATATTTTTAAATTTTAAAACAAAAGATCAATATGGCATCTGTAGGAATTAACATCATTCTGATAGAAGTGTATTGATACATAAATGAAACACAACTGAGAACTCCACACACCTAAATACAGTTTTCCTCTTTGTTGAACTCTACAAAAATCATTCGCAATCAGACGACTCTCTTCTACCACAAATCAATTCATCTCTAGTCAAGAACCTTTACAAAAGATGAGCTACCATGACAACACACTCATTCCTCTACTTCTCATTCTCTCCTTCTCTAAACACACACACATTCACTAAGACGATATGGAAAAGAGGACAGACATTGAAATTCTTGTCACAGGCTGAATTTATTTGACTCTGGCTCTGTGTGCGCTGATAAACAGAGTGATGATCCAGTCACACATCTTTATCCATGCTTTGCTTTAATTAACGCTGACTTGTTTGTTGGAAAGATGATTAATATGCCAATGGAAATTGCATAATTGAATACCGCAACAGACACACACACACATATATACAAGAAAGTTTCATGTTAGGGCTGGGTATCTTTCAAACATTACTAATACAGATACCTTGATTATTTGATACCGGTTCCTGAACGATTCTACAAAATCTGTTTTAACAAGATTACGATACACATTATCTCAAAGAAACTTTGTTTTTTATTTACTTTAGTTACGTTTTTCGGTACTTTCTTTGTGTAATAACAAAAACATTTATTTCAGTGAAAAAAAATAAGCCCAAAACAGATTAGTTGGTTTGAGTTTTCCCTCTTTTCCTCACTTTCCTTCTCTTTTAAATAAAAGCGCCGTATGCATTTTACTTTCACTTTCAAATTAGCGGTAATTCGGCGTCAAGCAATTGTTCATTAAAGTTTTCCCTCTTTTCCTCTGCTTTAACCCTTTAACTTTCACTCCCATTTTTGAACAAATATGTTTAAATGCAGTATTTAAACTTTATTTTTTATAATTCATGAACAAAAACATTTTGTAACAAGATATTGATGTAAATTTTACATCATAGTGCAATGTCTGATTTTAAAATGGGTTTCAAAGGATGAATTTTGAGATTTTATGTTTTCAAGTGATCTATAATTTCTTATGATTTCTAAAGCATGATACAGAAAAAGGCAACAAAGAAAACTTAAACTTTTTGTGACAAAGGTCAGAGCTCCTGTTAAGAAGTAGATTTTTGAGGTGCACTCTTATCATAAATGAATCTATTACTTTTCCTACATAATTTGTAACACAAAAAAATAGCAAAATATCTATTTAAGAGTCTTAGACCTTTCAAACGATATATAGTTTGTCATGATTAAATTAAAATGTATTTGCAAAATGATTAAAAAAACTGAGGGGGTTAAAATAATGTGTAAAAGTGCCGTATGCATTTTACTTTCACTTTCAAATTAGCGGTAATTCGGCGTCAAGCAATTGTTCATTGGAGTTTTCAATATTTTCCTCGGTTTCCTTCTCTTTAAAATAACTTGTAAAAGCGCCATGCACATTTTAATTTCACGTTAAAATTAGCAGCCATTCGCCGTTGATTCAATTCAAGCAACAGCAAAATACAACGTCAAACTCACAGAACTTTCATTAACAAAACAAATAAAAAAACATGTTATGTACCTAATATAAAATAACAAATGACATAGGCTACACAAAGTTTAAATAGGTAGGTAAACAAAGTGAAAAGCAGCAAACACTGTGGAACCAAATAAATAAGAAACCTATTAGCAAAACGAATAAGAAAGCTTGGATGCATGATATAGCCTACACATTGATGTAAAACAATAAATAAAATACACAAAGTTTAAATAAAGTAAAAGGCAGCAAACACTGTGGAACCAAATAAATAAGAAACAAATGTTTAAAAAAAAGGTCCAAATTCACCTTAGATAAACGGCAAAATCACCAGGCTTTTCAAAATCCAAAATATTGGCAAACAGGCGCTTTTGCATTTTGTTTCTTCTGTCACGGTCTTGTCTTTCTCACCTCACTCTCCTCACTTGATCAATTAAATTGGACTCCTGCTGCTTTTCTCATGTAAACAAAACTGCATCTCCGCCATTCATTTATACAGAAGCAGGCGGAAAATGCAGGATTTATATTTTGTGATTTAATATTCAAGTCTAGGCCTATATTGTGATTCTAATTAAGTGACAGACCTACTTTTGATTTATTCATCTATAAACAGACAAATTCCATGGTAGGCATTGGCCGGTATGAGATTTTTATGGTATGATAACCTTAGATAAAAAAAAAAAAAAAATCACGGTTTCACGGTATTTAGATTACAACTCTAAAATATGTTATTTTTAAATGTCTGGGTAAAAAACAACTTTTCTCCACTGAACCCAATATATTTTATTGTTTAAGAATATACAGAACATTTTGGAGCAATAAACATGTCAGGCTAAATAATTAATAATTGAATTATTTCCACTTAAATTAAGTGCAGTCACTTAAGTGAGCCGCTCAATTATCAAAAACATAATTTCTGTACATAAATAAATAAAAAATGCAGTTGTTAAACCTGCAGCTCATTAGAGACAAGCTCACTTTCTGCACATTCATCTTTCAGTCCAAATTTTGATGCAGGAATGTTTATTTTTCCTGGATTAAATTTGGAGGGTGAAGCACGAGGATGTGTGCACATCCACATAAGGAGAGAGAGAGCGCGACACACACACACACACACACACACACAGTCTCTTCAAGTATGTCAGTGACTTAGCAAATAACAAACAAATACACATCTTGAGAGTCTATAAGCATTCATTGCATGATGAAACCTATTAGAATGGCTCTATAATTCAAATAATGCAATAAAAGTAGCCTATCCCTATGTGCTTTTATTATTTTAATATGGTATAGTTAAATAACATCACACAAGAATGAGTGTGTGAGACCACCAAAAAATATTACAATGCTGCTTAGGGCTTTTTATCTAATTTATGTATACACATCTCTGGAATAATTCAGATTTGTATATAAATCCTTTTTTTGTATTATTATTATTAATTGTTTTGTTAAGTAATTTATTATTTAAATAAAACAAATCTGACAGTGAATACACAATTATGTTTCCTCTGAACATTCTATATTCAGAATATAATAAAAAAATTAAAAAAATACAAAAAATACAAATACAAAAAATTATACGAACTAAAGGAAAAATAAATTCCCATCTTTACAGTGGAACTGTAGGAAAAGAAAGTTCAACACTCTTCAGCAATGAGAAAAAAAACACAAATGTTAGTTCATCTAAAGTAAGTTTTGCTTATTGGTATACTGCAAAAAAATTTTTTTTTTTTTTTTTTTTTAGATTTTTTGTCTTGTTTCAAGCCAAAATATCTCTTAATAATATATTTATAATATACATTTCTTAAATCAAGAAGGTTTTTCTAGAGAAGTAAAAATTCTTGTCAAAATGTAAGTGTTTTTGCTTGAAACAAGCTAAATAATCTCCCAAATGGGGGTAAGCTAAATAATCTTGTTTTCTGTTTGAAATAAGATTGTTTGCTTACCCCATTGGCAGATTATTGCTTGTTCTAAGCAAAAAGTCACTTATTTTTGACTTTCTGAAAAAAAAAAAAGAAAGTAAATAAAAAAAATAAAAAAAATGACTTCACTTTTTTTTTTTTTTTTGATATTTTGGCTGCAAACAAGACAAAAAAATCTAAGTAAGAACAGTATTTTTGCAGTGTGCTGATGTATTGGATCAACAAAGGTCAGCAGCAAAGTCATTGGTTAATAAAATGGGATTAAATACATAAAGAAAACAAAAAGTAACTTTTGAAAAAGTGGAAAAAGTAATGCGTTACTTAGTTACTTGAAAAAAGTAATATTATTATGTAACTTGAGTTACGTAGCTCAAGTCACCCCCAACACTGCTTCTATATAATAAAAACAATGCACTGACATAATAATAATAATAATAATAAATAATGTATTTGTTGTTGTTGCGTTTGCTGAGATGATGCCATAAGGCTGTACTGGTAAGACTGGAGGTATTTTAGGGTTTGTGGAAGAATACAAGTGTGTGTGTGTTTGGTTTTTCTGCTCCTCCTCCAAATTAGGGGGGCGTTTGCTTTGATATGGATGCCTCTCACAGCACACCCTCTGTTTGCCCGCCTTCTCCTGCTTTTATTCCGCCCATATTCCATGTAGCTGTCAACAGGTCAGACTAAGCTTTGGAGAATTCGACTGCACATGCAAATAATGCAGTTTCTGTCAGCTTTCCATGCTTTCCAATGTGCCTCATACAATCAGCATATAAAGTCATGTGTTTTCTAAATTAAATCAATTATAAAATCTAAATCTAAAAATAATAATAAACAAACAGTTGTAATACATGACAGATTTGCTCCTAGGAAAAAGATTGCATTGCTGAATTAGGGCTTTTTATGTCATTTATGTATACATATATCTGGAATAATTCAGTTTTTTTTTTTTTTTTTTTTTTTTTAGCAATTTATTTATTAAATTGACAATCTGACAGTAAATATACAATTATGTTTTTCTTTTTTTTTATAATATAAAAAAGTATATGAATTTATGCAACAATATTAAGAAAAATATTAAATAGTACACTAATCTTAATGTTTTCATGACTGGAGTAATGACTGCTGAAAATGCTGCTTAACTGTAAGAGGAAAAAATAACATTTTAAAAATATATTACAATAGAAGTTATTTGCAATAATATTTCATAGTTTGACTGTTGTTACTGTATTTTTTATTTAAATAAAGCCCTTTTAAATCAAATAAATTACAACTTTTGTGTCTACAACTTAAGTCTCACCAAGACTGCATTTATTTCATCCAAAGTACAGAAAAAAACAGTAAAAATGTCAAATATTTTTACTATTTAAAGTAACTGCTCTCTGTTTGAAAATATTTTAAAATGTAATTTATTTCTGTGTTCAAAGCTACATTTTCAGCATCATTACTGCAGTCTTCAGTGTCACATGATGCTTCAGAAATCATTCTAATATATGATTTGCTGTTCTAGAAACATTTATTATTAGTATTATTAATATTTAAAACAGCTCAGTACATTTTTCAGGATTCTTTGATGAATATAAATATATAAATATTTATCTGAAATAAAAAGCTTTTGTAACATTATACACTATACCATTCAAAAGCTTGGAGTCAGTATAATTGCATTTATTTTATTTATTTATTTTCTGGGAAAGAAATTATAAAAATTAATACTTTTATTTAGAGTGATGATAAAAACATTTAAAAATCGTACAAAATATTTCTATATTTTTAGATAAATGCTGTTCTTATGAACGTTCTATTCATCAAAGAAACCTGAAAAAAAATCAACTCTGCATTTAACATTATAATAAATGTTTTTGAGCAGCAAATCAGAATATTATTATCAGAATATGATTTGTGTGACTGGAGTGAATACAAATCTCAGGAATAAATTACATTTTAAAATATATTCAAATAGAAAACAGTTATTTTAAATATTTCAATTTTTGCTTTGTACTTTAAAAAAAAAAAAAACATACTGTTCAAAAACTTTTGACCGGTAATGTGTAAAATATTATATTTTTGAATCATGTCTATGGCACTGATAATCCAGTTGAAAGACTCACAAAATAAAATAAAAAAAATAAATAAATAAAAAAACACAACAGATATCTATATTCATACTGTATCTGAACGGTGAAACAGAAACATCTTCATTTGATAATAAGAACGCAGCATTATTCTAGCACATTTACTGCCTTGAGCCTACATTAGTTCATGTTCAGATTGATTCCATTGCTAACAAGCATGAAGTCATTGCTCCTAAACCTCTTAACATCTCGGATCACTGGAGAAATTTGCATCCGGACACTTTAAGACCACAAGCGAAGAGTTCAGGCTAATCTCCGCTTGAGTATTTCATCAGCACGATGTTGTGTGTGTGGCAGCAAAAGTGACAAATCTTAGCTCCTCCCATTTTAGTAAACCGAGCCCCGCCCACAAATGTGACCCTGGACGACAAAACCAGTCATAAGTCGCTGGGGTATATTTGTAGCAATAGCCAAAAATACATTGCATGGGTCAAAATTATTGATTTTTCTTTTATGCCAAAAATCATTAGGATATTAAGTAAAGATCATGTTCCATGAAGATATTTATTAAATTTCCTACCGTAAATATATCAAAACGTAATTTCTTAAAAGTAATATGCATTGCTAAGAACTTCTTTTGGACAACTTTAAAGGCGATTTTCTCAATATTTTGATTTTTTTGCACCCTCAGATTGCAGATTTTCATAATAGTTGTATCTCGGACAAATATTGTCCTATCCTAACCAACCATACATCAATGGAAAGCTTATTTGTGACCCTGGATGACAAAATCAGTCTGAAGTCGCTGGGGTATATTTGTAGCAATAGCCAAAAATACATTGTATGGGTCAGAATTATAGATTTTTCTTTTATGCCAGAAATCATAAAGATATTACGTAAAAATCATATTCCATGAAGATATTGCAAATTTCCTACCATAAATATATCAAAACTTCATTTTTGATAAGTGAGATGCATTGCTAAGAACTTCATTTGGACAACTTTAAAGGCGATTTTCTCCATATTTAGATTTTTTTTGCACCCTCAGATTGCAGATTTTTTTATATAGTTGTATCTCGGACAAATATTGTCCTATCATAGCAAACTATACATCAATGGAAAGCTTATATGTGACCCTGGATGACAAAATCAGTCTGAAGTCGCTGGGGTATATTTGTAGCAATAGCCAAAAATACATTGTATGGGTCAGAATTATAGATTTTTCTTTTATGCCAAAAATCATTAGGATATTAAGTAAAGATCATGTTCCATGAAGATATTTATTACATTTCCTACCGTAAATATATCAAAACGTAATTTTTGATTAGTAATATGCATTGCTAAGAACTTCATTTGGACAACTTTAAAGGCGATTTTCTCAACATTTAGATTTTTTTGCACCCTTCAGATTGTAGATTTTCAAACAGTTGTATCTCGGACAAATATTGTCCCATACATCGATGGAAAGCTTATTTATTCACCTTTCAGATGATGTATAAATCTCAATTTTGAAAAACTGACACTTATGTGGTCCAGGGTCACAAATGGGGCATTCAAGCACTGGGTTGCTTTTTGAAAAATCCCACGCACCTTATTTATCCCTTTTAAACACATCGATTCTTCGACCCTACCTCGTCTACATAACCCGTCTCATTCAGTGCTGAATTCTACTGTAGTGCATTGTCACGACAATCTGATTTCGCACAATACCACTTATCAGCGCGAGACTAGCAGAGAAAGCCTGCGGTAAGACGGCTGAGAGCGGCGAACGAGACACCCTCGCTCGGAAAACGAGCGGCAGCCAGGCGTGTCAAAATTTCTTGATTACATGGGAAATAAACAACTCCGACTGAAAGCCTCCGCTCAAACTTGGTGCTTTGCATACATTAAATTCCGGTCTGTCTATAAGTCGTCTTAAAACGCTTAGGTATCAGCGCGAGCGCCTCTGACGACGCTCGTCTGCGGCGTTATCAGACCTCTCAAATGGATCTCCGGCTCCAGTGACAAAAGCCAGACGGAGCTCTCCTAAAGGATACATCTTTTTATCCAGGCGCTTCTTCGCCGATCCACATGTGCGAGCGCCTCTGCGGCCCGAGCTGGAGTTTACCAATCTTTGCTTTCCAAGACTCTCTCTCTCTCTCGTTCCTCTCCGTGTTAAAGGCTTGAGGGGTTCAATCAATGCCGCTTTGATCTCGGCTGGAACTATAATTATTTAACATTGTTACAAGGATTTCTCTAATCCATTCTACCATTAAATCCCTTTTAGACCCTCATCTTCAGGAGCCTAATCTGCATCTGGGCCCCCCCTTCCTTCCCCTCGGACGGCAACCGTGACTTAACAGACTTCGGTGAATAATTAGAGGAAAAGATACAAATGCAAAGAGAAAGAACGCCGGACACAAGCAGGTGTCTTTTGCCGTCTGCCGGCGATTGGTTTGCATGCGACGCTTCTTTGTGGAAACGCTGGGATGTTTATCTGAAGGCCCGGCATTAAAGCGTGTAATTCAAAAGCTGTCAACAAGCAGACAATGGACTGCCGGTTTGCAGCTATTTGAACGTTTAATTCCCGGATTCTAGGTCATTGCTAAATATGTTGACATACACAGACTTGTGTATTTGAATAGTCTGTGTGTTATACGAGCAAACCCTGGTGACGTCTGTAAATGTGTTAAAGGGACAACTCACTCCAAAAATAAAATTATGCAATTAATTACACATTACAAGTAACTCAAGTTACGTAATAATATGACTTTTTTCAAGTAACTAGTAAAGTAACGCATTACTTTTTCATTTCCAAGAAAATATCTGACTTACTTTTTCAAAAAAGTAATGGCAGTTACTTTTTGTTTCCTTTATATTTAATCCCATTTTATTAACCAATGACTGAAAAATATTTTTTTTACTTTTTTTGTCTTGTTTACAGTCAAAATATTGTCTAGACAAGTAAATAACTATTTTCTTGTTTTCAGAAAAAAAATAAGTCAAAATTAAGTGAGTTTTTACTTAGAACAAGCAAAAAAATAAAAAATAAAATAAAATAATAATAATGATATTAAAAAATAAGTCAAAATTAAGTGAGTTTTTACTTAGAACAAGCAAAAAAAAAAAAATAAATAAATAAAATAAAATAAAATAATAATAATAATAATAATAATAATAATAATAATAATAATAATAATAATAATAATAATATTATATATATATATATATATATATATATATATTTCAAAACAAGAAAACAAGATTTTATTGTTTTATTTTGCTTGTTTCAAGCAAAAACACACTTAATTTGGACTTGTTTTCAGAAAAAAACAAGACAATAATTTTTGCTTGTCTAGAAAATCCTTCTTGATTTAAGAATTTTTAGATATTTTGGCAGGAAACAAGACAAACAATCTAAGAACAGCATTTTTTACAGTGAACTAATAAGCAAAACTTACGAGCAAACCCTGGTGTTGTTTGTAAATGTGTTAAAGGGACAGTTCACTCCAAAAATAAAATTATGCAATTAATTACACATTACAAGTAACTCAAGTTAAGTAATAATATGACTTTTTTCAAGTAACTAGTAAAGTAACGCATTACTTTTTCATTTACAAGAAAATATCGGAGTTACTTTTTCAAAAAAGTAATGGCAGTTACTTTTTGTTTCCTTTATGTATTTAATCCCATTTTATTAACCAATGACTGAAAAATATTTTTTTTACTTACATTTTTTGTCTTGTTTACAGTCAAAATATTGTCTAGACAAGTAAATAAATATTTTCTTGTTTTCAGAAAAAAAAAAAGTCAAAATTAAGTGAGTTTTTACTTAGAACAAGCAAAAATAAAAAATAAAATAATAATAATAATAATAATAATAAAAACAAAATAATTTATATTTATATATATATATAACATTCCAGTTACTTTTTCTTTCCTTTATGTATTTAATCCCATTTTATTAACCAATGACTTGCTGCTGACCTTTGATCCAATTCAACCGTACACTGCAAAAATACTTTTCTTAATTACATTTTTTGTCTCATTTACAGCCAAAATATTGGCTGTAAGGATTTTCTAGAAAAGTAAATAATTATGTTCTTGTTTTCAGGGAAAAAAAAAAAAGTCAAAATTAAGTGAGTTTTTGCTTAGAAGAAGCAAAATAATCTGCCAATATATTAAGCAAAAAAAAAAGAAAAAAAAAATCTTATTTCAAAACAAGAAAACTCGATTATTTTGCTTGTTTCAAGCAAAAACACACTTAATTTTGACTTGTTTTCAACAAAAAAACAAGACAATAATTTTTACTTGTCTAGAAAATCCTTCTTAACTTAAGAATGTTTAGATATTTTGGCTAGAAACGAGACAAAAAATAAGAAAAGCATTTTTTGCAGTGCACTAATAAGCAAAACTTACTTTAGATGAACTAACATTTGTGCTTTTTTTTCTCATTGCTGAAGAGTGTTGAACTTTATTTTCCTACATTTCTACTGTACAGACGTCAATTTAATTTTTCTTTAGCCTTAGGTTTTTCACTTAATTTAATTTTGGTGTGAAAGGGCTTTTACATTTGCTAAGAATCAAATGTTTTTATATTAAAAACAAACAAGCAAGCCCTGCCCAGATTTAAAAAGTAACGCAAAAGTAATGCAAAAGTAATGCAAAAGTAACGCAAAAGTAATGTAACACTACTTTCCATAAAAAGTAACTAAGTAACGTAATTAATTACTTTTTAAGGGAGTAACACAATATTGTAATGCATTACTTGTAAAAGTTACTTTTTAAAACCTATAAGATACACAAATTAAGATTTTTTTGAGGAAATTTGTTGAGTCAACTTAAAATAATTAGTTACCTGGCTGCCTGTAAATTTTAAGTTCAGTCAACTTGAAAAAAGTTTAGTCAACTTGAAATGTTACGGTTTACTAAGCGACAACTTAGAAATTTGAGTTGATTTAACTTAAAAGTTTAAGGCAGCCAAGTAACACAGCTTTTAGGTTTAACAAACTATCTTTTTATTCAAGTTTAGTCAACTTGAATATCTTAGTTGTCACTTAGTAAAACGTAACATTTCAAGTTGACTAAACTTTTTCGAGTTGACTGAACTTAAAATTTTAAGTTGACTCAACAAATAGTTTTTACAGTGCATAAAATGTTTCAGCTGTGTTTATTTGAGTTGACTGAACTTAAAATTTTAAGGCAGCAGGGTAACAAATTATTTTAAGTTATTTAAGTTTTTTACAGTGTGGTCCAGAAAGGTTTTAAGGAGATCAATAAAATGGTATTTCCGTGTCGAAAACTGACACAGAAGAGAATAAATTGTTGCATAAAATCATTATTTTTGCTTACTTTGAGCTCAAAACATTCTTGCAGCTTCATAACATTACAGCTGAACCACTGATGTCACATGGACTACTTTATCAATCTCTTTACTACCTTTCTGGGCCTGGAAACATTTCAGTTGCGTTCCCGTCTATGCAGGGTCAGAAAGCTCTCGGTTTTCACCAAAAATATTTTAATTTGTGCTCTGAAGGTTAACAAAGCTCTCACGGGTTTGGAACGACACGACGGTGAGTAATTAATTATGCAATTTTTATTTTTGGCTGAAATATCTCTTTAAATATGCCTATTTGTTATTGAAAGTCAAATCAGTGGCACCATTAAAGGTTTAATTCAGCCAACAATTAAAATGATGGTATCGTTTACTAACTCTAATGTCATTAGAGTCACCACAGACTGACAAGTTCCATAAAGATTCAGAAAAAAATGCAGCACAAAAGTCCAATAACAGCAGTTGTACATCATATTCAGGTTTTCTAAGGCCATTTGATACCTTTATGTGGATAACAGATAGAAATGAACAAAACCAGACCCATCTGCATTAGCTCAAATCTCATTATTATTATGCTTTCCAGGTAAAATATCTAAATGCACAAAAGTCATTCCAAACCCATATGACTTTCTTCTGTAGACAAAAAGAAAATAGTTTGAAGAATGTTGATAGCCTAGCAGTTTTATTTCCCATTGACTTCTATTTTATGGACAAAAATACAATGCAAGTCGATGGGAACCAAAACTGTCTGGTTAACAACAAGAATCTGCAAAATGTTAATTATTTGACCAAATTTGGGGGATCATACAAAATGCATGTTATTTTTACTTAGTACTGACCTGAATAAGACATTTCACATAAAAAAAACGTTTGAGATCTATTTTTTCACACTAAAAAAGAACTAAGGGACTCATATGCAACTATTACAGAAGATGCAAAAGCTCGCTGATGCTTTAGAAGGAAACAATGCATTAAGTGAAAACGTTTTGAATTTGAAGATCGGAGTAAATTAACTTATTTTCACTTCTGGAAAACATGCAAGTATCTTCTGTAGCTTCTGAAGAAAAAAAAATGATATTTAGGCAAAATTCATTCTGTTCAAAAGTTTTCACCCCCGGCTCTTAATGCATGTTTTTTCCTTCTGGAGCATCAGTGAGTGTTTGAACCTTCTGTAATAGTTGCATATGAGTCTCTCAGTTGTCCTCAGTGTGAAAAGATGGATCTCAAAATCATACAGTCATTGTTGAAAAGGGTTCAAATACACAAAAATGCTGAAAAACCAAAGAAATTGTGGGAGGTGAAGGATTTTTGCAGCAGGTAGTTTAACTGTGCAGGACAAAAATCAAAACAAAACAACAACACAGTGTTAAGAATCAAGTGCATGTCAACTTTTGAACAGTGTCTTTTTATCAATTCAACTATTATTTTCTAACCTCAACTGTATATGTTACACAGAAGAAAGTCAAACAGGTTTTGAACTTTATGAAGGTGATTAAATGATTAGAATTTTGCTAAAATAAGACTAATAAAAACCTAAGAAGCCATTTTTGCAGTTAAAAGACTTGGAATATGTGACCCTCGACCACAAAACCAGTCATAATGGTCATTTCTCGAAATTAAGATTTATACATTATCTGCATTAGGGCTGCAGGTTTTGAGAAAATATTGCAATTATAATAAATGGTATTGTTAGCCAACTTAATGTTTTTTTTAAGGAAAATGCACACACAGGTTAGTAATAATGCTGAAATTTGTATTTGTAAAACTAAAAATGTCAAAATAAATATTTTTTTTTTACAAAAATAAATGACATTTACATTAATGTAAACTTCTCAAAACATAGCTTAATTAAGTAAAACAATAAATAAAAACATATTTTTACAAAAATAAGACATTTTCAAACATTTTGTCGCAAGCAGGGACATTTATGCAGGATGTGACATACTCTATAAACTCTTTATAAAAAAAAAAAAAAAAAAAAAAAAAAAAAATGGACATAAAATTGTCCTTCAAACTCAAACCAATAAATCTTTTTTGTTTGTTTTTTTATTTTTTGTTTTGTTAACGGAAAATCTGCAAACTGTTCTCAGAAAGCATGTGTTCTCAAGTCCACACACTTATTTAATATAATTGCAACATTTTCCCATCATATAATTGCAATAATATTTGGCCGAGATACAACTATTTGGAAATCTGCAATCTGAGGGTGCAAAAAAATCAAAAAATTGAGAAAATTGCCATTAAAATTGTCCAAATGAAGTTCTTAGCAATGCATATTACTAATCAAACATTAAGTTTTGATATATTTACAGTAGGAAATTTACTAAATATCCTCATGGAACATGATCTTTACTTAATATCCTAATGATTTTTGGCACAAAAGAAAATATTTTTGATCCATGCAATGTATTTTTGGCTATTGCTACAAATATACCCCATGCTCCAGGGTCATATAACACAACAGCCACATAGACTACATTAACATTATTTCTGGTTGCTTTTTTGGCATTTTTGAAGTCTTGTTTGCTTCCATTAGATTGAAAAGCATAAACATCTCCTTTTGTGCTCCACAGAGAAAAAACACACACAAAAAAAAACATCATGTTGGTTTGGAACGACATGAGTAAACGATGACAGAATATTTATTTTTGGGTGAACTATTCCTTTAAGACCTTCATCCATCTTTCCGCTGCGTATTTTCAGATCTGCACAGAAATGCAAGGCGCTTAGCACTGAACCCATAACTGCCATCTGTTTGTTTTGGGCCGGGAAGAACAAAAAAGACACGTTGATAATTGTGACGCATGTTGAAAAAACACCCAATGGCCTTTTCAAATATTTGTGCCGCTGTGTTTTGCGGCGATATAAATAGCAGCACGGCGAACGCAAACATTTGTCGAGGCACCTGCCATGCTATCGTGACCATCTGCTCCACAAATTCACTTAGCATGACATATGTGCATTAAAGCTGAAGCGGCTATTGTTTGGGTCTGGTCAAGGGCGGACAGTGTCAGCTCCATGTACAGGTGGGCTGAGAGGAGAAAAGGGAATCTATGCGTGCTTCCTGGAGCTTGGATACCCGCTCCTGTCTGTCTTCGGGGCTTCTTCGGCAGAACCTGCCCGCGTTCGACTCGTGGCCCGGATCCAACTGGCACACGAGGACAAAACCGACTGTGTCCGACAGGCACCGCTGAGCTTAGAAAGCCGCCCGCGAGGAGGCGTGTCAGTCCTCAAGGTGATTGGATCTAGCTGAGGGTTACTCAATGCTCATTGGACAATCTATTCATCATCCTCTCATCATGCATTCACAGAATATATGTGACTCCGGACCACAAAACCAGTCATAAGTGTCAATTTTCCGAAATTGAGATTTATGCATTATCTAAAAGCTGAATAAGTAAGCTTTCCATCGATGCATGGTTTGTTAGGATCGGACAATATTTGGCCGAGATACTAGCATTTGAATATCTGCAATCTGAGGGTGCAAAAAATTTAAATACTGAGAAAATCGCCTTTAAAGTTGTGCAAATGAAGTTCTTAGCAGTGCATATTACTAATCAACAATTACGTTTTGACATATTTACGGTAGGAAATTTACTAAATATCTTCATGGAACGTGATCTTTACTTTATATCCTAATGATTTTTGGCATAAAAGAAAAATTAATAATTTTGACCCATGCAATGCATTTTTGGCTATTGCTACAAATATACCTGTGCTACATAAGACTGGTTTTGTTGTCCAGGGTCACATATGTGACTCTAGACCACAAAACCAGCCATAAGTGTCAATTTTCCGAAATTAAGATTTATGCATTATCTAAAAGCTGAATAAGTAAGCTTTCCATTGATGCATGGTTTGTTAGGATCGGACAATATTTGGCCGAGATACTAGCATTTGAATATCTGCAATCTGAGGGTGCAAAAAAATCTAAATACTGAGAAAATTGTTTTGTTATGATAGGACAATATTTGGTCAAGATACAGCTATTATAAAATCTGCAATCTAAGGATACAAAAAATAAAAATACTGAGAAAATCGCCTTTAAAGTTGTCCAAATGAAGTTCTTAGCAATGCATCTCACTTATCAAAAATGAAGTTTTGATATATTTACGGTAGGACATTTACTAAATATCTTCATGGAACGTGATCTTTACTTAATATCCTAATGATTTTTGGCATAAAAGAAAAAACAATAATTTTGACCCATGCAATGCATTTTTGGCTATTGCCACAAAACCAGCAAAACCAGCAAAACCAGCCATAAGAGTCAATTTTCCGAAACTGAGATTTATGCATTATCTAAAAGCTGAATAAGTGAGCTTTCCATCGATGCATGGTTTGTTAGGATCGGACAATATTTGGCCGAGATACTAGCATTTGAATATCTGCAATCTGAGGGTGAAAAAAAAATCTAAATACTGAGAAAATCAAGTTTAAATTTGTCCAAATTAAGTTCTTAGCAATGCATATCACTAATTATGATAGGACAATATTTGGTCAAGATGCAGCCATTATAAAATCTGCAATCTAAGGGTACAAAACATAAAAATACTGAGAAAACCGCCTTTAAAGTTGTCTAAATGAAGTTCTTAGCAATGCATATTACTAATCAAAAATTACGTTTTGACATATTTACGGTAGGAAATTTACTAAATATCTTCATGGAACATGATCTTTACTTTATATCCTAATGATTTTTGGCATAAAAGAAAAATCGATAATTTTGACCCATGCAATGCATTTTTGGCTATTGCTACAAATATACCTGTGCTACATAAGACTGGTTTTGTCATCCAGGGTCACATATGTGACTCTAGACCACAAAACCAGACACAAGTTAGGGTGCAAAAGCATCTAAATCCATCTGACATCTTTCTTTAAAAAAAATGCATTTTTGTCAGGCTCCGATGTATAGGTTTCTATGTAAGTACTGCTACTTCTGAATGGGCTGGGGCTGGGATTTTTAGAGTTTGAAGTAAAAATATTTGATGGATGTATAATGTGTGTCCAGAGCATTCACTCAGTATCATTATCTCATTTTTGACCAAGATGGCTTTTAGCAATATTTAGCAATATTTAAAAATACATTGTATGTGTCAAAATATTTTTTTATGCCAAAAATCATTAAGATATTAGGTACAGATCATGTTCCATGAAGATATTTTGTACATTTCCTACTGTAAATATAACAAAACTTAATTTTTGAACTTCGTTTGAACAACTATAAAGGCGATTTTCTCAATATTTGTATTTTTTTGCACCCTTAGATTTCAGATATTTACATCATAATAACACTATTATAACAAACCATACATCGATTGGAAAGCTTATTTATTCAGTTGTGATGTATTAGTAAAAAAAAAAGTCATGTAAAGGTAAATGACTTCTTTTTGGTGCAAGAAACCTTTAAGTTGTTTAAGCATTAAGTCGTTAAAAAAAAAAAAAAAAAAAAAAAAAAATTATATATATATATATATATATATATATATATATATATATATATATATATATATATATATATATATATATATACACACACACACACACACACACACACACACACACACACATTTTAATATGTAGTATAGTGAAATATTACTACAATGTAAATCAATGTTTTTCTATATTAATATGCTGATTTATTATCAGTGCTGGAAACTATTTATTTATTTTTTTTTACCTGTGATACTTTTTCATGATTTTTTGATCAATAAAAGGTTTAAAAAGAACAACATTTATTACTGTTTTTTTTCTGTATTTTCGATCAAATAAAAGCAGCCTTGATGAGCATAAGAGACTTTACAAAAAAACATTAAATGTTTTATTAAATATGATATATATATATTATATATATAAAATTCTAAACTAAATTGACCATATAAGTGGTCCTGGAATAAAAATAAATAAATAAAAAATATAAAAATCCCACATTTATTTAATAAGAATATATATTTTTATATTATCAGATACAAAAGAGAGACCAAAAAGTCTTGTTTCCATCAATATAACTCCCGTAAGTTAAAGTTAAAGGCTTCTATTTGAGGCCAGACGTAGCGATAAGTGCAAAAAAGAAGTTCATTAATGCTTAAAAGCTTCGTTCCCTTTCTGTTCCTGCACATGCACTTTCTTTATGCCTTGAGGAGCGTGTCAAGATATGTATCAAAGACGTCCGTGATAATTAACTAAATCGCTGTACAGGCTATTACCACTAATATACAGAAGCCCATGACGAGAGCGAATGAAGGAGACGGAGGAGCAGATAACAGCACACCGCCTTTATGAGCCGAGAGCGGATGCTCCTTTAATCTCAGGGATGCTCTCCTGCCTTCACAGAACATGCTTACAGACTACAGAGAGCTAGAAGTGAACTTTTGTGGAACTCAAGTGCTTAAAGCGGTCAAATCATAGCTTTTTTCACCAATTTTTCTGACAAGAATTGTCAGAATGTAGATTTTCATGACCAAGTCTGTGGTCTTTTTCTGTGTTCTGAATGAGGCAATGAATGAAAAACAATAGAAAACAGTCACATGCTTTAAAAAGAAGAGCTGAAAAAATGAGTTGTGCATGTGCATGACAAAACTATGCAATTTTCATTATTAATCACTCACAAGCAACACAAAATTATAATAATTATAGCAATGTTTCAAGTTTTACACCGCTTCTTATGCACAAACATGATCACAAGCATAGTTTGGCCAATCAGGTAACCGGGTTATTATAGTTAACTAAAACTAAAAATAATTTTTATTAAATTAAATGAATATAAAAAATGTAAAATGTATTTTATCTTATTTTTAAAACTTTTTATTTCTCATTTTAAATCTACTTTCTCATTATGATTTAGTCTATGCACTACAATAACCACAACTAAAATAACATAATATAAATATAAAACTATATGTACATATTTGAAATAAAAAAATAATAAAAATGTCAAAAACACAACAAAAAATAAGTCTGCATTTATTTAATAGTTTTTTAAACTAGTTATATAGTTTATAGTTATGTAAACTTTTTATTTCTCACTTTAAATCTTAATTTATTCGCTCATTATTTAGTTTATGCACTACAATAACCAAAACTAAAATAACATAATATAAACATAAAACTATATGTACACATTTAAAATAAAAAAAAATAATAATAATAATAATAATTTATTTGATAGTTTTGTAAACTAGTCATATAGTTATATGTACTAGTTATTATATATATATATATATATATATATATATATATATATATATATATATATTATATTATATTATATTATATTATATATATATATATATATATATATATATATTTCTCACTTTAAATCTTTTTTTTTTCATTATTATGTAGTTTATGCACTACAATAACCAAAGCTAAAATAACATAACATAAACATAAAATTATAAATTAAAACATAATTTAAAAAAAATGTTAAATACAACAAAATTACAAACAATAAGCCTGCATTTATTTGATCCAAAGTGCCGTGAAATATTTGTACTATTTAAAATAACAATTTAAAATGTAATTCTTGTGATCAAACCTACATTTTTCAGTGTCACACGATCCTTTGGAAATCATTGTAATATGCTGATTTGCTGTTCGAGAAACATTTGTCATTATCAGTATTTAACAACTGAGTACATTTTTCAGGATTCTTTGATGAATAGAACGATCCAAAGATCAGCATTTATCTGAAATTAAAACTTTTTGTAATATTACACTATATAGTTCAAAAACTTGGAGTTATGTTTCATTTTTTATTTTGGAGGGGTGAAAGAAATGATAGAAATTAATACTTTTATTTAGCAAGGATGCTTTAAATTGATCAACACATTTATATTGTTACAAAATATTTCTATTTCACATGAACTTTCTATTCATCAAAAAATCCTGAAAAAAAAAAAAATCTACTTTTCAACATAAAAAATAATAATAAATTTAAAGTTTTTAAGCAGCAAATCAATATTAGAATGATTTCTGAAGGATCATGTGACTGCAGTAATGATGCTAAAAATTAGCTTTCAAATCACAGGAATAAATTACATTTTAAAATATATTCAAATAGAAATCAGTTATTTTAAATAGTAAAAATATTTCACAATTTTACTGTTTCTGGTGTACTTTGGATCAAATAAATGCAAGCTTGGTGAGCAGAAGAGACTTCTTAAAAAAAAAAAAATCTTTTGACTTTTCAGTTTTCTGAAAACTTAAGAAAACTTAAGTTCAGCAGCTGCCTTAAAATTTGAAGTTAAATCAACTTAAAACTACAAGTCATTTAAACTCACTACAATAAAATGAATTAAAATAATGACTTGTATTTTTAAGTTGATTTAACTTATGAGTTAAAATGACTTAAAACTTGAAGTTGAATCAACTTAAAAATACATAGCAGCTGCTGAAAAGTCTTTTTTTGGTGAAAACTTTTTTTTACAGTGTATAATAGTATCTCAAAGATACAACATAAAACAGCACTGATCTGTGACCCCTTTAACATTGGAGCTTGTCAACTTCTATCACCTTTTACACCTAAAGCAAATCTTGAAATTGCTTTTAAAAGATGCTCTTCATTAAGATGCTGTCCCTCTCTATTAAATATCCCATTCGCTCTGAACAATTAAGAATTATCTGTTGCTGATGGCAATCGTGCATTTCAGCTTAAGAATAAAGATTTGAAGTAAAAAATAAAATAAATAAAGTGCTAACAAGGTAGTCTCTTAAACTAAATAAAAAAATAATAATACATTTTAAGTTTTTGAACAGCAAATCAATATTAGAATGTTTTCTGAAGGATCATGTGACTGCAGTAATGATGCTAAAAATTAGCTTTGAAATCACAGGAATAAATTACATTTTAAAATATATTCAAATAGAAATCAGTTATTTTAAATAGTAAAAATATTTCACAATTTTACTGTTTCTGGTGTACTTTGGATCAAATAAATGCAAGCTTGGTGAGCAGAAGAGACTTCTTAAAAAAAAAAAAAATCGTTTGACTTTTTTCAGTTTTCTGAAAACTTAAGAAAACTTAAGTTCAGCAGCGGCCTTAAAATTTGAAGTTAAATCAACTTAAAACTACAAGTCATTTAAACTCACTACAATAAAATGAATTAAAATAATGACTTGTATTTTTAAGTTGATTTAACTTATGAGTTGAAATGACTTAAAACTTGAAGTTAAATCAACTTAAAAATACACAGCAGCTGCTGAACTTAAGCTGAAAGTCAAAATATTGTTTTATGTTTTTTAAAGAAGTTAAAACTGGTGAAAACTTTTTTTTTACAGTGTATAATAGTCAAAGATACAACATAAAACAGCACTGATCTGGGACCCCTTTAACATTGGAGCTTGTCACCTTCTACCACCTTTTACACCTAAAGCAAATCTTGAAATTGCTTTTAAAAGATTCTCTTCATTAAGATGCTGTCCCTCTCTATTAAATATCCCATTCGCTCTGAACAATTAAGAATTATCTGTTGCTGATGGCAATCGTGCATTTCAGCTTAAGAATAAAGATTTGGAGTAAAAAATAAAATAAATGAAGTGCTAACAAGGTAGTCTCAAACTAAATAAATTAGCTTTTAGTCGTGTCGTTTGAGATGTTCGTATTTGATGGTGCGATTCCCATCTTTATTTAAATTATAACAAGCCCATCTGACTTTTCCAACACAATGAGAGCAATGAAAGGCTTTGGAAATGGCCTTTCAGGAGAAGACATGATGTGAAAGTGAATGCGGTTATTACGTGCGGAGATTAATGTCCACTGTACAGCTCCCCGAGAGACAGCGATGCAGCTGCGTGAGCGATGTCATATCCTGTGTTGTACGAGGCTTGTTTCCTGTTGGCCGATTTTCTCATTTGCATTCCTATTTTGCCAGAAATCCACATTCCTGCTGGAGTTTGACAGTAATGTCTCTGTGAGGAGCGAATGGGGCATGTAGAATAGATAGTATCTGTGTAATGTAACAAGATTATCAGCGGCATTAGCAAGCGACGGCGCTATCGGAGAGATCGCGGTGGGAGGTAAATATGGGATTCAGCAGTGAGATGAATCTGACGAACTAGATTAAAAGGGATAGTTCAGGCAAAAATGAAAATGCTGTCATTATCTACTGCGGCTCCAATGAGGTTTGAGAGCTAGAGGCAAGATTTTCAGTGAATAATGTCTGAAATGTCAGTCTGATGCTCACACAAAGCTATCGCATGACTTTTTGGTGATTATTGTTCTTTTTTTAACTCTTTTATGTTGTCAGGATTCAGATTGACTACTTTAGTAACTAGAATATTCTGAAAATAAACAACTAAATGCTTATATGTGACCCTGGACCACAAAACCAGTCATAAGGGTCAATTTTTCTGAATAAATAAGCTTTCAATTGATGTATGGTTTGCTATGATAGGATAATATTTGGCCGAGATGCAACTACTTGAAAATCTAGAATCTAAAGGTGCAAAAAAATCAAATATTGCGAAAATCACCTTTTCCAAATGAAGTCCTTAGCAATGCATATTACTAATCAAAAATTAAGTTTTGATATATTTACGGTAGGAAAATTACTAAATATCTTCATGGAACATGATATTTACTTAATATCCTAAAGATTTTTGGCATAAAAGAAAAAAATGATAACTTTGACCCATACAATGTATTTTTGGCTATTGCTACAAATATGCCTCAGTGACTTAAGACTGGTTTTGTCATCCAGGGTCACATATGCATTTATTTATTTATTTATTTTTCACAATTCAATATTTACTGCAATACAACATTTATTCCAAAATATTATAAAAGGTAATATAGTTCAGGAAAAAAATAAAATGCTGTCATTATCTACTGTGGCTCCAATGAGGTTTGAGAGCTAGAGGCAAGATTTTCAGTGAATAATGTCTGAAATGTCAGTCTGATGCTCACACAAAGCTATCGCATGACTTTTTGGTGATTATTGTTCTTTTTTAACTCTTTTATATTGTCAGGATTCAGATTGACTACTTTAGTAACTTGAATATTCTGAAAATAAACAACTAAATGCTTATATGTGACCCTGGACCACAAAACCAGTCATAAGGGTCAATTTTTTAGATTTATACATCTGAAAGTTGAATAAATAAGCTTTCCATTGATGTATGGTTTGTTATGATAGTATAATATTTGGCAGAGATGCAACTATTTGAAAATCTGGAATCTAAAGGTGCAACAAAAATCAAATGTTGAGAAAATCGCCTTTAAAGTTGTCCAAATGAAGTTCTTAGCAATGCATATTACTTTTCAAAAATTAAGTTTTGATATATTTACGGTAGGAAAATTACTAAATATCTTCATGGAACATGATCTACTTAATATCTTAATATATGGCATAAAAGAAAAAAATATAATTTTGACCCATACAATGTATTTTTGGCTATTGCTACAAAAATACCTGAGTGACTTAAGACTGGTTTTGTCATCCAGGGTCACATATGTATTTATTTTTTTTTTCACAATTCAATATTTACTGCAATACATTTATTTAAAAAATACTATAAAAGGTAATATTTGTTTTACCCATGACTCTACAGAGGATAAGTTATTTCCATTTATTTATATAAAATTAATTTATACTGCATTTATTATTTATTAAATAATCAGTGTTTTAAAGATGAACTTGAAGTGAGGTTTAGATGATGACAAAAAAAAAAAGGAAAAAAAAGAGAGAGCCTGATTTCAGACTAGTTAGCAGTTTTTGTAAAATAAGGAAGCATGTTTCTGCCACTTAATAAACAAAAAAGTATTTGCAACATTTTAATCCGTCAGTTGTGACTTTTTCCCCCTAGAATTGTGAGAAACAAACCTGCAATTGTGAGGAAAAAGTCAGAATTGCGAGACACAAACTTTAAATTCTGTCTTCTTTCTCAGATTTGCATGATACAAACTTGCAATTCTGACTCTTTTTCTTAGAAATAATTTCATAATTTTGAGGAAAAAGTCAGAATTGTGAGACAAACTTGCAATTCTGATTTTTTTTTTCTCAGAATTGTAAGATATAAACTTGCAATTCTAACTTTTTTCTTAGAATAGTGAGAAATAAGCCTGCAATTGCGAGAAAAAAAAAATCTGAATTGCAAGACATAAACTTGAAATTCTGAATTTTTTCTCTAAATTCCATGATACAAACTCACAATTCTGACTATTTTTCTTAGAATAGCGAGAAATAAACTGTGAGGTAAAAAGTTACAATTGCGAGATATAAACTTGCAATTCTAACTTTTTTCTCAGAATTGTGTGATATTGTAAGCGGGGAACAATTTTTTTACTTTTTTCTCTGAATTAAATATAACATACAATTGCAAGTTATTAAGTTAAAACTGTGAGATATAAACTCACAATTAAGAGAAAATATCTGTCTTTTTACCCCTTTTATTTTGTGATATTGTGAGGAAAAAAGCTTGCAATTCTGAGGAAAAAAAGTTTACTTGTTTTTCCTAATTAAATATAACATGCAATTGCAAAGAAAAAGTCAGAACTGTGAGATATAAACTTGCAATTCTAACTTTTTTTTCTCAGAATTGTGAAATAAACTTGCAATTCCGTTTTTTTTTTTTTTTTTTCCTGAATTGTGTGATATTGTGAGGGGAATTAAACATAATTTGCATTAAATATAGCATGCAATTGCAAGTTATTACGTTAAAACTGTGAGATATGAACTCGCAATTCAGAGAAAATATCTGTCTTTTTACCCCCCTCAAAAAAAAATTCTCAGAATTGTGATATAAACTAAATTTTGTGATATTGTGAGGAAAAAAAGCTGACTTTTTTCTACTGATTAAATATAACATGCAATTGCAAAGAAAAAGTCAGAATTGTGAGATACAAACTTGCAATCCTAACTTTTTTTTCTCAGAATTGTGATATAAACTCGCAATTCTGGCTTTTTCTCTGAATTGTGTGATATTGTGAGGGAAATTAAATATAATTCACATTAACTATAACATGCAATTGCAAGTTATTACGTTAAATTCACAATTCACAGTTTTTTTACCCCCCTCAGAATTTTCTCTCAGAATTGTGATATAAAATAAATTTTGTGATATTGTGAGGAAAAAAGCTCGCAATTCTGAGGAAAAAAAGTTAACTTTTTTCTCCTAATTAAATATAACACGCAATTGCAAATTATTAAGTCAGAATTGTGAGATACAAAATCGCAGCTCTCACTTTTTTTCTCAGAATTGTGATATAAACTTGCAATTTTGGCCTTTTCTCAGAAATGTGTGATATTGTGAGGGGAATTAAATATAATTTGCATTAAATATAACATGCAATTTAAAAAAAAAATATAACATGCAATTGCAAGTTATTAAGTTAAAACTGACATAAACTCAGAGAAATTTCAGAGAAAATAAGCAAAGTGTAGGAAAAACCTTGCGAAAAAAAAAAAAAATACAAAAAAAAAACTTTTATTCTAATTAATAACACGTAATTGCAAATTATTAAGTCAGAATTGTGAGATGCAAAGTTTATATCACACTATTCTGAGAAAAAAGTCAGAATTTAAAGTTTTTGTCTCACAATTCTGACTTTTTCCTAACAATTACGAGTTTATTTCTCTTAATTCTAAGAAAAATAGTCAGACTTAAGTTTATATCTTGCAATTGCAACTTTTTAATCTCACAATTGCAAATTTATATCTCATTTCAAGAAACTTGAAATAAAAAGTTGCAGTTACCTCTTTTATTCTTTATTCAGTGAGATATAAATTTGCAATTCTAACTTTTTTTCTCAGAATTGTGATATAAACTTGCAATTTTGTCCTTTTCTCAGAAATGTGTGATATTGTGAGGGCAATTAAATATAATTTGCATTAAATAAAACATGCAATTGCAAGTTATTAAGTTAAAACCGACATAAACTCGCAATTCAGAAAAAACAAGTAAAGTGTAGAAAAAAAGCTTGTGAAAAAAAAAGCATTATTTAAAAAAAAAATAAAATAAATATTTTCCTAATTAATAACATGTAATTGCAAATTATTAAGTCAGAATTGAGAGATACAAACTCGCAACTTGGAACTTAAAAAGTCATAACTGCGACTCACAATTGCACAAATCCAAATTGTGAGATAAAAAGTCTAAATTGTGAGTTTATATCACACTATTCTGAGAAAAAAGTCAGAATTTCAAGTTTTTGTCTCACAATTCTGACTTTTTCCTAACAATTACGAGTTTATTTCTCTTAATTCTAAGAAAAATAGTCAGACTTAAGTTTATATCTTGCAGTTGCAACTTTTTATCTCACAATTGCAAATTTATATCTCATTTCAAGAAACTTGAAATAAAAAGTTGCAGTTACCTTTTTTATTCTTTATTCAGTGAGATATAAATTTGCAATTCTAACTTTTTTTCTCAGAATTGTGATATAAACTTGCAATTTTGTCCTTTTCTCAGAAATGTGTGATATTGTGAGGGGAATTAAATATAATTTGCATTAAATAAAACATGCAATTGCAAGTTATTAATTTAAAACCGACATAAACTCGCAATTCAGAAAAAACAAGTAAAGTGTAGAAAAAAAGCTTGTGAAAAAAAAAGCATTATTTAAAAAAAAAATAAAATAAATATTTTCCTAATTAATAACATGTAATTGCAAATTATTAAGTCAGAATTGAGAGATACAAACTCGCAACTTGGAACTTAAAAAGTCATAATTGCGACTCACAATTGCACAAATCCAAATTGTGAGATAAAACGTCTAAATTGTGAGTTTATATCACACTATTCTGAGAAAAAAGTCAGAATTTCAAGTTTTTGTCTCACAATTCTGACTTTTTCCTAACAATTACGAGTTTATTTCTCTTAATTCTAAGAAAAATAGTCAGACTTAAGTTTATATCTTGCAACCGCAACTTTTTCTCTCACAATTGCAAATTTATATCTCATTTCAAGAAACTTGAAATAAAAAGTTGCAGTTACCTTTTTTATTCTTTATTCAGTGAGATATAAACTTGCAATCCTAACTTTTTTTTCTCAGAATTGTGATATAAACTTGCAATTTTGGCCTTTTCTCAGAAATGTGTGATATTGTGAGGGGAATTAAATATAAGTTGCATTAAATAAAACATGCAATTGCAAGTTATTAAGTTAAAACCGACATAAACTTGCAATTCAGAGAAAACAAGTAAAGTGTAGAAAAAAAGCTTGTGGAAAAAAAAGTATTATTAAAAAAAATAATAAAATAAAAATTATCCTAATTAATAACATGTAATTGCAAATTATTAAGTCAGAATTGAGAGGAGAGATACAAACTCGCAACTCGGAACTTAAAAAGTCATAACTGTGACTCACAATTGCACAAATCCAAATTGTGAGATAAAAAGTCTAAATTGCGAGTTTATATCACACTATTCTGAGAAAAAAGTCAAAATTTCAAGTTTTTGTCTCACAATTCTGACTTTTTCCTAACAATTACGAGTTTATTTCTCTTAATTCTAAGAAAAATAGTCAGACTTAAGTTTATATCTTGCAACTGCAACTTTTTATCTCACAATTGCAAATTTATATCTCATTTCAAGAAACTTGAAATAAAAAGTTGCAGTTACCTTTTTTATTCGTTATTCAGTGAGATATAAACTTGCAATTCTAACTTTTTTTCTCAGAATTGTGATATAAACTTGCAATTTTGGCCTTTTCTCAGAAATGTGTGATATTGTGAGGGCAATTAAATATAATTTGCATTAAATATAACATGCAATTGCAAGTTATTAAGTTAAAACTGACATAAACTTGCAATTCAGAGAAAACAAGTAAAGTGTAGAAAAAAGCTTGTGAAAAAAAAGTATTATTAAAAAAAAATAATAATAAAAATTATCCTAATTAATAACACGTAATTGCAAATTATTAAGTCAGAATTGTGAGATGCAAACTCGCAACTCGGAACTTAAAAAGTCACAATTGCACGAATTCATATTGTGAGATAAAAAGTCGCAATTACCTTTTTTATTCTTTATTCAGTGGCGGAAACTGGCTTCCACAGCTAAAGCAACCATGCTTATACAGTACTTGGCAACAAACCTCTAACACAAAGTATTGAACCTCAGCATGCAACACACCCGGCTCCATTTACGCTCCAAACATGAATGACACCAGAAATCATGTGCATCTCCTTTTCTAAAAGATCAGATTTACAATTTTCACCTAGCAGGCGATAAAACGGCTGAAAAGCGTCCAACTCTGGAGAACTTAAATTCTAGTGTTGTTTCTTTGTGTTATACTTAGCAGCAAAAATCGTTCATTGAAAACCAACAGAGAGGAATCGTCTCTCTCAGCGTTACAGAACGAACGATCAGAGAGACATTCGGCTCCAAACTCCTCTTTTTTTTCCTTCTTTTTGTAAAACAGGAGTTTAAAGCTCAGCATTTTCTTCCGGAAAGCCCTAACCGGTCTGTGATGCCTCTTTTTGTATGCGCTTGCCCCCATCGTTGTGTGACTGACCCCCTCAGCCCTGCTGGCTGCCTGATCACAAGGAGCGTTTATTACTGCCGTCCCTAGCGCTCTTATCTTACGCCGCCAATGCTCATTTCCTTTCCAGATTGAAATGCAAATGTGAAATTTAATGATAAATGCATTATCTGATAGGCGCTGATAGCTCTGATTCGCTGTCAGTATAAAATACACACCCCAGGGGGCTCACCGGTGCCAACTTGCCAAAATCCACTTTCTTATAAACGTACGTACCTGCAATAAATTCTGGAGGTCATATGCATTAAAAGGGGAATCATATTTTGTGTATTCTGCGATGCGATGCCACGGCTGAACAGTAATTGCTGCCGTTGCTATCTTGTTGGGTGTATTATCCATCACTTTGATGAAGTGACTTTTAAGAAGTGCAAAAAAGACAGATAAAACAGATTTTTTTTTCTCTGCCGAGAGGCGGCGAGGGAAAATCTGCATGGTAAGGCGAGATTCTCGGAAGAGAAAAGATATCTGTTTTTTACGTCTGTTGTGTGCTTTTCTACTGAAGCTTGAAGGGATGGTTTATTCTGAAAACGGAAATTCTGTCATCGTTTTCTCACCCTCATGTCAATCCAGAGCTCTATGGCTTTCGTTTCGTCTGTGGAGGATAAAAGGAGAACATTTGTAGAATATCCATGCTGCTCTTTTCCATAGTGCATACGACTCATGCAACTGATTTCAAGTTTTATGATGTTTTCTGAGGTGATTCAATTAGGTAAGAACTTAAACAGAAAGTCTTTTCCAATGTAGCGCTCAAATCTCAAAACGACTTTTGCTCAAAATCACATTTGCTCAAATAAATAAATGTTGAGATTTATTTTTTTATTTTATTTATGTTTTTTGGAGAGTTTTTTTTTTTTCTCAGCTTCTCTAGAATAAAACACATTTTTACAGTGATTTTATGGTGATTTAATGCTTTTATTCAGAATTGTGAGACAAAAATGTGAAATTTATTTATCTATGTTTTTTTGGAGAGTTTTTTTCACTGTATGCTATTATTGTATATATGACCCTAGATGACAAAACCAGTCATAAGTGTCAATTCTTCACATTTTGAGATTTATACATCACAAAGTTGAACAAATAAGTTTTCTGAGGTGATACAATTAATTTAAACAGAAAGTCTTCTCCAATGTAGCACTCAAATCTCAAAATGACTTGATCACATTTGTTTAAATAAATAAATGTCCAGATGATATTTATTTAATTTTATTTTAATTTAGTTTAATTTAGTTTAATTTTATTTTTATCCTTGTTTTTTGGAGAGTTTTTTTTTTTTTTTTCCCCCTCAATGGCTTCTGTAGAATAAAACACATGGGTAATATGGACAATTTTTACAGTGCTTTTATGGTGATTTAATGCCTTTTTTAGCTTGATTGCACCTGGTCACTGTATGTATTATTGTATATGTGACCCTAGACGACAAAACCAGTCATAGATGCCAATTTTTCGAAATTGAGATTTATACATCACATGAAAGTTGAATAAATAAGAAGTTTTCTGAGGTGATTCAATTAAGAATTTAAACAAAGTCTTCTCCAATGTAGCACCCAAATCTCAAAATGACTTGGTCACATTTGTTTAAATAAATAAATGTCCAGATGATATTTATTTTATTTTATTTTATTTTATTTTATTTTATTTTATTTTATTTTATTTTATTTTAATTTAGTTTAATTTTATTTTTATCCTTGTTTTTTGGAGAGTTGTTTTTTTTTTTTTTTTTCCCTCAATGGCTTCTGTAGAATAAAACACATGGGTAATATGGACAATTTTTACAGTGCTTTTATGGTGATTTAATGCCTTTTTTAGCTTGATTGCACCTGGTCACTGTATGCTATTATTGTATATGTGACCCTAGATGACAAAACCAGTCATAGATGTCAATTTTTCGAAATTGAGATTTATACATCACATGAAAGTTGAATAAATAAGAAGTTTTCTGAGGTGATTCAATTAAGAATTTAAACAAAGTCTTCTCCAATGTAGCACCCAAATCTCAAATGACTTGGTCACATTTGTTTAAATAAATAAATGTCCAGATGATTTTTTATTTTATTTTATTTTATTTTATTTTATTTTATTTTATTTTATTTTATTTTATTTTATTTTATTTTATTTATCCCTGTTTTTGGAGAGTTTTAGAATTTGTTTATTTTTTTTTTCCTCAATGGCTTCTGTAGAATAAAACACATGGGTAATATGGACTATTTTTTACAGTGCTTTTATGGTGATTTAATGCCTTTTTTTAGCTTGATTGCACCTGGTCACTGTATGCTATTATTGTATATGTGAACCTAGATGACAAAAACAGTCATAAGTGACAATTTTTCGAAATTAAAAAAGAGATGCAACTATTTGAAAATCTGCAATCTGAGAGTGCAAAAAAAATGAAAATATAGAAAAAAAAATCACCTTTAAAGTTGTCCAAATTAAGTTCTTACCAAAAAAGTAAGTTTTGATATATTTATGGTAGGAAATCCATTTTTTTATTTTTATTTATTTATTTATTTTTTTTAAATCAGCCTCCGATGTATAGGTTTCTACCCAAGTAGAGGTATTTCTGATTGGGCTGAGGCTTGGATTTTAGCGAGTTTGAAGTAAAAGTATTCAATGGACACATAATATCTGTCAAAAGCATTCACTCAGTATCATCATCTCATTTTTGACCGAGATGCATGGCTTTTAGGAGGTTTTGCATCTCAGACATTAACATCTTCTGTGAAAGAAACGCAGGTCTGTCATACGGTTTGGCGCAACAAGAGCGTAAATAAATAATGACTGAGTTTCTTTCATGCACAGGAATTGAACATCTCACACAGGAGCAACGAAACCACATGCAAAACACATTAGATTGCATATTATATAATAATCTGCTCGTTTCATAAAATGTATCAGCAGTTGCATCATGCACCATGGCATACTAAAAAAAGCAAGCATGAAAAGGGTGTTAAACGCTGCTGTGCACCATTTTGCCTTCTTTTCTAGGAAGTTAACACAATGAGACGGTGATCAAAAGCAGATCGCTACATCGCAATTCATCACAACACAGAAAAAACACATTCTTCCTAATTCAAGAGCTCATTAAGTCTTCAGAAGCAGCCGAGAGTTTTACCTCTGTCGGGTGGCCTTGTCAAGGATATCTTTAGATGTCCTGCTATTGAGCGTCTGAAATCCCCTGATCCCAGATGGATTCATTTAAAACGTGTCATAATGAGCCGCTTACAAGTGATTACTGGCCGCTAGCTAATGGGCTAAACGGTTAAAGGAGGGCCAGGAATGTTCATGTGTTGGATTGGACCTTCAGGACTGAGTTTCATATCAGAGAGGTACCATACACTGGGTTTCCTTCGATATTTCTGTTATAGAAAATCAGAAAGCTTTTGTGACTTGATCACCAATCACTGATGGACAATGGAGCAGGTCAAAGAGCCATTGAGGCCCGACATCAAAAAAGAAGCTATTTGTTAAATTTGTTGTCTTTATTTCTCATGCTTGTGAATTTATTTCTTAGAATGATTTAAATGCCTAATAAACAACTTATTTATCCACTTAGAACCTACACTGCTTAAAATAAAGGCTCTTTATTGGCATTAATGCTTCCATTTAACATCCAAGGAAACTTTCAAATTTACAAAAAAAAATAAAATAATTATATATATATATATATATATATATATATATATATATATATATATATATATATATATATATAAATAAATAAATAAATAAATAAATAAATAAATAAATAAATAAATAAATATATATAGTATAAAAATAAATAAATAAATAATAATTAAAAATAAATAAATAAATACATACATAAATAAATAATTAAATAAATAATATCCGCTTAATCAAAGGTTTTTTGGGGCACCAAAAATGATTCCTCTATATGAAATCAATGCAAAACCCCTCTTTTGTAATGATTCTTTTTATTATTTAAATTCTTCCTCACATGCATTTTCACAATCTATCAATACAAGTGTATTTTTTTACATCGTCAACAGGCTTTAGTTTCACTAATTGCTTATGCTAGTCAGAAGTCACTTTGTATTAGGGTTTATACTGTTATTGCACACTGAAATATGCTATACATGGCAAAAATTAACCATAATAAAAAAAAATGGATGATTGTAATTGACAAAAATGTGAATACACCTTAAAGGTAAGATGATTCATCAATATACTGTATTTGGTTAGTTTTTACCAGAATTGTAACTAATTATTTATAATTAATTATAAACTGTTAAATGTGTATATTTGTTAAAACAAGGGTTATTTGTATTACTACAACCAAAACAAACAAATAAATAAATAAATGAAATGTATTTCAGGTAGTTTGCCAAAGTAACATTTCTCATTTTAATTTAGTTTAACTTGATGTGTCAAATTAACTACAAATAAAACTATATATATATATATATATATATACACACACACACACACACACACACACACACACACACACACACACACACACACACACACAATTATTCAAAACTAATAAAAAAGACAACAAAAAAAAAAAACTTAAAACTTTAACTTAAATTAAAACAAAAATGGAAAATATAAACACTATTAATATATATATATATATATATATATTTTTTTTTTTTTACATTTTATTTTTCAGATTTAATTTTTATATTTTCCATTTTCATTTTAATTTAAGTTAAAGTTTATATATGTATATATTAATAAAAGCAAACACTCTGCTTGTTAAAATGATATAATGCATTGTGAACGAACATGAACTAAGAATGAACGACTGTATTTTAACTAGCATTAACAAAGATGAATAAATACTGTAATATATGTATTGTTCATATCAGTTTATACACCAACTAATGCAACCTTATTGTAAAGTGTTACCAAAACAGTAAAAGCATTTCAATGATATATACAATATCACTGGTTAAAAGTTCAAACAGTCAACATTTGGGAGTATGCCATCATATAGATGACCTCAAAGTCAACCAGTTTGGACAAAAAAACCATCATGTCTGTTTGCAAATGTCACAAAATTTCTCTTTTGTGTCATTTTGAAAAAGGCTGAATAAGCCAGACAATATATTTTCTGTACAGATAGCGAACGTCAAGTGAGAATTGGAGACATAAAGCCACAATTATGAGACACACAGTCAAAACTGAGTTATATAACACAAACACAAACACTTTAAGACGATCAGATGATGCACTTACTTGGACCGTCCCACTCCTCCGGCTCCAGAGGGGGGTGTCTGGTCTTCTCACTGTCTGTTTCCATCTCTGTCTCTCCCATTTCTCTGTTGCCATTTTCTTCCCCTAAAAACACAATACATAAGTCATATATTTGTGGATAGATGGATGGATGGATAGATAGATAGTAGGGATGCACTGAAACGAAAATTCTTGGCCGAAGCGGAAACTGAACAAAATGAAACACTGGGTTGAATATGTTTTTTCCAGTTTTTTTCCCCCCTATGTATTTTGCCAATTTTTTTGACCATTGCATGTAATAATAAGCCAAAATGTGCTTTTTACAGTTTTGTCTTGCTTTTCAAAGAAAAAAAAAAAAAAGTATATTATATATATATATATATATATATATATATATATAGGGCTGTCAAATGATTAATCATGATTAATCGCATCCAAAATAAAAGTTTATGTTTACATACTATATGTGTGTTTACTTTGTATATTTATTATGTACATATAAATACACACATATGCATGTATATATTAAAACAAAATATTTATATTTATATATATTTATACCCGTATACAATTTAGATTATAAATAAATATAAAGATTTTATATGTAAATCTAAAATATTTTTCCTTAATATATACATGCATGTGTTTGTATTTATATATACATAATAAATATACACCGTACACAAATATATAGTATGTAAACATAAACTTTTATTTTGGATGCGATTAATCACGATTAATCGTTTGACAGCCCTAATATATATATATATATATATATATATATATAAACAACAATTTTTAAATATTTACGTAACACTGAGCATTTTTGTCATTCTAGTAGACATTATAGCCTACCAACAAACCACAATTTAACTGAAAATAAAGAAGTTAGTAAAATAATATTCTTTGGCCATTTTTAAGACCTCCTTCTTGGATCAGCCATGTGTATTTTTTTAATTTATTTATTTATTTATTTATTTTTTTGTTTAAATATACATTTAAATGAATGCAGCCTTGCTGAGCAGAAGAGACTTCTTTTAAAACATTAGAAAATATTACAGATCCCAATTTGAACACTATGCGAATGCTATACATGTATTAATAGAGCTGTTGCAATTATTGTTATCATTATTTTTGTCTTACTTTTGTATTTTATTTTACAGAACAACAGTAAAATTACAGCACCAACATTTATGAATGATGACTTTTATTTTAAGACGTCTATACTTCTTTTTGCTGACAGGAGCAGATTTATGAATGATTCTCTCATGAAGCTGATTTTCCTTGCGCTTTGGACTTTGAATCTTGTCTAAGGAGCTCATGCAGCGCTGTCAGAATACATACAATGTGTGCATGCATTAGAAAAAATAACCTTCTGTAATTTATTTACTAATGTTTTAAGGCCATTTGGTGATTTCAGTCATCATACAGTAACCAGCAACAACCAGCCGTTCCTCTTCACATGGAAGACATGCAATGCGCTGTTAAACAGCCTTTCGCTGTTGGTGCTTTTAATAATGTTTGCATCTTTCTCTGATAGTTTTGAATGCTTCCACACTATGGACATGTTTGCTACATCATGTCATGTTATTGTTCGGTATAATTTATTTGGTCTTTCTGCTTATTTTGGTTGCTGAACATTTGGAGCATCGCTAATAGATAGACAGATATTTTGTGGAACGTTGTATATTCAAACTAATAAAAATGACAAAAAAACATTGTTAAAACTAATTTAAATTAAAATGAAAATGGAAAAAAAAAAAAAAAAACTATTTAAAAAAAATATACATTTTTTAATATATATATAAAATATATACATATTTTTTTTTTACTAAAAATATTTTTTTTTTACTGAAAATCTAAAAATAAAAACTATTAAAAAATGATATTATATATTATATTATTTTTTGATTTTCCATTTTCATTTTAATTCAAGTTCAAGTGTATATATAAAGTAAAACTTTACAATAAAGTTCACTAGATAACATGAACTTAAAATGAACAATACTTTTTCAGCATTTATTAATCTTAGGTAATGTTAACATTTTCAAATGCATTAATAAAAGCACAAGTTCTGCTTGTTAAAATTATTTAATGCATTGTGAACGAACATGAACATCACAAAATGTCTCTTTTTTGTCAATTAGAAAAAGGCTTCCATACAAGAGAAAAGAAGAGAAAATATTTCGGTTGCTGAACATTCGGTGCATCCTTAATAAATAGAGATAGATAGATAGATAGATAGATAGATAGATAGATAGATAGATAGATAGATAGATAGATAGATAGATAGATAGATAGATAGATGACAGATAGTTGCTTCATGGCATTTATTAATCTTAGGTAATGTTAACATTTACAAATGCATTAATAATTGCATTAATAGATAGATCGATAGATAGATATTTTATCCCACAAAGCACATTGAAGTCACATTCTGAGTGCAGATGCTTCATGGCATTTATTAATCTTAGGTAATATTAACATTTACAAATGCATTAATAAAAGCACAAGTTCTGCTTGTTAAAATTATTTAATGCATTGTGAACGAACATGAACATCACAAAATGTCTCTTTTTTTTTTGTCAATTTGAAAAAGGCTTCCATACAAGAGAAATGAAGAGAAAATATTTCGGTTGCTGAACATTCGGTGCATCCCTAATAGATAGATAGATAGATAGATAGATAGATAGATGGATAGATGACAGATAGTTGCTTCATGGCATTAGGTAATGTTAACATTTACAAATGCATTAATAATTGCATTAATAGATAGATCGATAGATAGATATTTTGTCCCACAAAGCACACTGAAGTCACATTCTGAGTGCAGATGCTTCATGGCAGTGTCTCAGCGGACCTTTAACGCGGCGGAACGGCCTTCACCATGGTCCTCAAACACACACTGGTCCATCCGGATGGGTTAATCTAAAGATCAAATTCTCTCGCCACGGTGTGTTTAAGCCAGTTAAGACGTGGTTCACTTCAAAGGCAGGCAGTAAACATGGCCAAAAGGATCGCAGCTTCTTGCTTGCCTCCGCACACCCGGGCGCGAGGAGCGGGCCGCTCTGCCCTACTTACTGCACATGAGGTCATTCTGACCTATTTTCCCGCATGCTAGGGCTCAGCTTTTTTTATTCCCTCTGTCCTCCTCACTCTGCCTCGAAAAAGCGCCTCGCTATCCGTATTGTCAGGCCTTGAGAAGCTCCTTAGCATACTCATTGAGCATTACCATAAGGATAACAAAAGGCAATATCAACAGTTCCTTTCCAGTGTAGCGAGTTTGGGAAGGCAGCGAGATAACATTAAAGGCTCTACCTTGATCTCCGGCGAACATGTTAAGCCCTGTAACGAAACGTCTTGGAACTGTTTAATTACCGCTCAGGAAATGAAGCTACAAGATGATTCGTTAATTAAGCAGTGATTAAGGATTTTCTGCCTTCTATCTAATGCCGTTCGCAATGCATTTTAAACACAATCGCCCAGGCAACCTCGCAGGGAACAAGTGTCACAGACGCTTGATGAAGTTTCTTTCAGGAACACCGATGGGAAAACATTGCGCCAGGTACAGCGCAACAGAAATGAAGAAGAAGAATGGCATGTTTTTTAAAATCTACGTCAGAAGTCACATACATTTCATGCTTGTATTTATTAGAGCCTGACCGATGTGTTTTTTTGAGGGGCCGATGCCGATAGCGATATCAGGGGGTAAAAAAATACCGATATATCGGCCGATATTCTATATGAAGAGCTCTTTTCCAAAATGCTATAAATCCATTTAGATTTTTTTTTTTATGAGTAAAAATGTGTTTTCTTCACCAAGAAAGTGGTCAGAATTTCTGATAAAGTGGGCAACGTCAGAAGTCGCATACATTTCACGCCTGTATTTATTAGAGCCTGACCAATATGTTTTTTGGGGGGGCCGATGCCGATACCAATATCAGGGGGTAAAAAAAATACCGATATATCGGCCGATACTCTTTATGAAGAGCTCTTTTTTTCAAAAAGCTATAAATCCATTTTGATTTTTTTTCTTTGAGTAAAAATGTGTTTTTTTTTATACCAAGAAAGTGGTCAGAATTTCTGATGAAGTGGGCTTCATCAGAAAAGAAGACGACTGGCATGTTTTTTTTTTTTTAATTCACGTCAGAAGTCACATACATTTAATGCCTGTATTTATTAGAGCCTGACCGAAATGTTTTTTTGGGGGGCCGATACCAATATCAGGGGGTAAAAAAAATACCGATATATCGGCCGATATTCTTCATGAAGAGCTCTTTTCCAAAACGTTATAAATCCTTTTTGTTTTTGAGTAAAAATGTGTTTTCTTTACCAAGAAAGTGGTCAGAATTTCTGATGAAGTGGGCTTCATCAGAAAAGAAGAAGAAGACTGGCATGTTTTTTTTTTTTTAATTCACGTCAGAAGTCGCATACATTTCACGCCTGTATTTATTAGAGCCTGACCGATATGTTTTTTTTGGTGGGCCGATGCCGATACCGATATCAGGGGGTAAAAAATACCGATATATCGGCCAATATTCTTTATGTGTATATGAAGAGTTCTTTTCCAAAAAGCTATAAATCCATTTTGATTAATTTGAGTAAAAATGTGTTTTCTTTACCAAGAAAGTGGTCAGAATTTCTGATGAAGTGGGCTTCATCAGAAAAGAAGAAGAAGACTGGCATGTTTTTTTTTTTTTAATTCACGTCAGAAGTCGCATACATTTCACGCCTGTATTTATTAGAGCCTGACCGATATGTTTTTTTGGGGGGCCGATGCCGATACCGATATCAGGGGGGAAAAATACCGATATATCGGCCAATATTCTTTATGTGTATATGAAGAGTTCTTTTCCAAAAAGCTATAAATCTATTTTGATTAATTTAAGTAAAAATGTGTTTTCTTTACCAAGAAAGTGGTAAGAATTTCTGATGAAGTGGGCTTCATCAGAAATGAAGAAGAAGACTGGCATGTTTTTTTAAAATCCACGTCAGAAGTTGCATACATTTCATGCCTGTATTTAGTAGAGCCTGACCGATGTGTTTTTTTGGGGGGCCGATGCCGATACCAATATCTTGGTAAAAAAAGAACATTTTAAGGTAGCACACACTTTTTTAAGTTAAGTTTTTTACACTTTTTACATATGGCTCAAAAATACATGCCATCAAAAAACCCCAAACTTTTCATACTCGCCATCCTTTAGTGGTAAAACAAATCCCAATCTTACCTTATTGATTTAATAGACACTTTTATACAAAGCAACTTATGAATGTGTAATATTGCAAGCAATTTATCATAAGATCCAACAATGCTCATAGTACTCAATGCCAACATTAAAAGGCATAAAAAAAGAGGAAAAGACTATTAAAATGATTTAAAAATGCAGAAAAGAAACAGTGTTTATTGTACCGACTTACTAATTTAGATATCAGATTAAAATGCAATATTTAATCCGATATTTATGCGTTTTTTATGTTAATTAGAGCATTGAGTCATTAGCTTAGCAACATGCTAATGCCCATAATTGAATTGGAATTACCTATGAGCTTGCCAAAGTCTTTTGTGTGCTGTGTGTGAGTGACCGCTGAATAATTCACTGCTTGTGAAAAGCATTTCAAATCAGCCACTTCTGACAATTAGGATGCTGCCCAGGAAGGTAGCTAGGGCTTGAAACAGAGCTTAAATCTGTATCAAATGAGGTGGGACAGACATAAGGTTTACAGGCCTTCTGCTCACTGGTCTAAAAACAGAAAGAGAGATTGATCTGGGCGCCGAGATGTTGTTTGCATGCATGCATTCGACCATGCATGCATATGTCAGACATTAGGATAGAGTTAGTGAGAAATCAGCCAATCAGATCGCGGTTCTGTCTAATGGCAGTGACATGAATGCGGGTCAATAAGCTTATAGGCGATTTACACAAACAGCTCCTGCAGCAAGGTAGACACAAAGTCATATTGGCTTTTCTCTTCCTCTCAGCATTGTTCTACCAAGGAAGCCCTTGAAAATGTCAATCTGGTGAGGGTGATTTTAAGGAGATCTCAGCTTTCTAATCCTAACACACTAAGAGAGAGAGAGAATGATAGAAAGATCAAATAGACAAATATATAGTCTAGATTGTGAATGATCACACATCCGCAGAAAGATGGACAGATAACACATTATCTGTGCAGGAAATGCAAAAGAAGCAGTCATTATTCATTAAAAAAAAAAAAAAGATTCAGAATTGTACTGGATAACGAATGGTACAACAACGTGGCTGAAAGGAAAGACTGAAAGCTGAATAAATAAGTTTTTCATTGATGCATGTTTTGTTAGGAAAGAACAATGTTTGGAAAATATATAATCTGAGGGTACCAAATACATTTACAAAATATCTTTATGGAACACTGATTTTTGGCATAAAAGAAAAATCTATAAATTTGACTCATGCAATGTATTGTTGGCTTTTGCCACAAATATACCGGCAATGCAATGAAAAATAACTTTTTCACTGGTCAAATTCCTGAATATGCTATTTTGCAATAAATGTATCATGTTTTTTTGTTTTGTTTTGTTTTTTTACATTTCAACACTTTACCATTTATTTTATTTTTTTTATTATTATTTTTTTTTTACAGTGATAGTATTATGATATTTTTTCACCCAACCTTGGAGTATAGAGAAATTAGAAAAAAATAACATTGCATTAAATTTGGAGTGCACATTAATCTACATAAAAAAAAAAAAAAAAAAAAAATTATATATATATATATATATATATATATATATATATATATATATATATATATATATATATATATATATATATATATATATATATATATATATATATATATATATATATATATATAATAATAATATGGTACAACAATACATTTGACCTTGGACCACAAAACATTTATACATCATCTGAAAGCTGAAAAAAATAAGTAGAAACGTTTCATAACGTTACCATTTATTTATTTATTTCTTTATTTACTTATATATATATATATATTTTTTTTTTTTTTCCACCCAAACTTGGAGTATAGAGAGATCAGAAAAAAATAACATTAAATTTTTTTTTTAGTGCACCTTAACCTACATAAAAAAAAAAAAAAAAAAAAAAAAAAAGCATTTATTATTCATTAAAAACAAAAAAACAAAAGATTCAGTATTGCAATGAATAACGAATGGTACAACACTTAATGTGGCCCTGGACCACAAAACATTTACACATAATCTGAAAGCTGAATAAATACGTTTTTCATTGAAGTATGTTTTGTTACGATAGGACAATGTTTGGAAAATATATAATCTGAGGGTGCCAAAAAAATCTAAATATTGAGAAAATCACCTTTAAAATTGTCTTAGCAATGCATATTACTAATCCAAAATTAAGTTTTGATATATTTACAGCAGGAAATTTACTAAATATGTTCATGGAACATGACCTTTGCTTTATATCCTAATGATTTTTGGCATAAAAGAAAAAGCAATACATTTGACCCACAAATACACTGAAAATGCACTGAAAAATAACTTTTTTACTGGTCATATTCCTGAACTTTAAATTATTGCAATTTTTTTTTTTTTTTTTTTGTCTATATTTTTTTCTTTTCAATCAATTCCCAAAACATTTTTTTTCTTGTTGAATACCCTGTTTTATTCTGAAAAAAACATCAGATTATAAAGTAAAATAAGTTCTGAATGGCTTTAAGTACCATGGTCCTATATATATATATATATATATATATATATAAGTATCTGATGCTTGCAAGGGTTCAACTATCTGTTTATCAAATGCACACTATTTATTTCCCAATAAAACAGAGCGTCTGTTGTTAGTAATTCACCCATTTTTGTTCCCTCGGTGTGTAAGATGTCCAACAAAGTGAAATACTTCCTTCGAGAAAAACAGCTCTAGCTATCACATGACCAAAAATTGCCTCGTTGAATTGTTTTCTAATAACGGCAACTTTTGAATTACGTATCCTGTGTGTTTTGAAGATAAAGCGCTAATTTTGTTACGCTTGGCGATGGGTGGCCACTTAGGAAGCCGATATTTCCCCTCCGTTTAAAGCGATGGCAATTGAGGACTTTATAAAGTGAACTGCTGTTAAATAAACAGATATTCCCCTGTAAAAAACTAGAGACAGCTGTACAACAGAATACTCAAACAAAGTCTGCAGTTTCGTTCTTTTCCCGGCCAATAATCTGCAGTGGCATGCAGCTTTCAGAAGCTGATTACGAAAAAAATAAAACATTCAAATGCCTCCAGTACGGACAAGAAGAAAAAAAGGAAAATAACCAGCAAAATCCCACCCAGAACCCCGGTGGAGTGTGTGATTAGTGGAAGGCCTCGGCACTATCTCTTTAAAGGCCTATAAATTCCCCATCATTACAGGAACTGGCTGTGCTCTCTTCTGGCTGCTGCTGGCCTGCGTTATCTCTGCATGCGATGCCGTCTGGAGTATGTAGATCTGGCCTGGCTAGATTGTCATACTTAACAAACATTAATGAATGATTTCCTGCACAGAGTCAAACGGGGCTAAAGGGATGTGTCTTTCATCTTATCGCTGCGCAAATGAGCATTTCCCCATATTCTCCTCGCCATACCATCAGCGACGGCAGAAATGCATTGAGCGGATCTCTCTGTAGCCGAAGATCGTAATTAATTCAAAAAAATAAATAAGTTTTTCACTGAAAAATCTATAATCTGAGCGTGCCAAAAAATCTAAATATTGAGAAAATCGCTGTTGAAGTTGTCTTAATAATGCATATTACTTGTGTTTTACCAACCATTTATTTATTTATTTATTTATTTGTGATAGTATTTATTTTTTTTTCACCCAGCCTTGACCTAAAAAAAAATTTTTTTGGCTGGTGTCATGAATACTTTGAATTATTGCTATTTTTTTTTCTCTCTATTTTTTTTTCCTTTCCAAACAATTCCTATTTTTTTTTTTTTTTCTTGTTGCATATCCTGTTTTATTCTGAGAAAACATCAGATTATAAAGTAAAATAAGTTATGAATGGCTTTAAGTACCATAGTCCTCTATACATAAAGGGATGTGTCTTTCATCTTTGCTTTATATCCTAATGATTTTTGGCATAAAAGAAAAAAAACACGATACATTTACTGAAAATGCACTGAAAATAACTTTTTCACTAGTCATATTCCTGAATATGCTATTTTGCACTAAATATTTGGTAATAATGTTTTTTTTTTTTTTTTTTTTTTGTTACCAACCATGTATGTATTTATTTATTTATTTATTTATTTATTTGTGATTGTATTTTTATTTTATTTTTTTTCAACCAACCTTTTTTTCTTTCCAATCAATTGCCAAAAGATTTTTTTCTTGTTGAATATCCTGTTTTATTCTGAGAAAACATCAGATTATAAAGTAAAATAAGATATGATAAGAAATGCATTGAACGGATCTTTCTGCAGCCGAAGATCGTAATTAATTCAAAAAAAGAAATACGTTTTTCATTGAAAAATATATAATCTAAGCGTGCCAAAAAATTTAATATTGAGAAAATCGCCTTTGAAGTCGTCTTAATAATGCATATTACTAATCAAAAATTAAGTTAAGTTTTGATACATTTACGGTAGGAAATCTTAATGAAGCATGATCTTTGCTTTATATCCTAATGATTTTTGGCATAAAAGAAAACATTATAAATTTGACCCGTACAATGTATCATTGGCTATTGCCACAAATATACTGAAAATGCACTGAAAATAACTTTTTCACTGGTCATATTCCTGAATATGCTATTTTGCACTAAATATATGGTACCATGTTTTTTTTTTTGTTTTGTTTTGTTTTTTTTACATTGCAACACGTTACCAACCATTTATTTATTTATTTATTTATGTATTTATTTATTTAATCTATCTATCTATCTATCTATCTATCTATCTATCTATCTATCTATCTATCTATCTATCTATCTATCTATCTATCTATCTATCTATCTATCTATCTATCTATCTATTTATTTATTCATTTATTTATTTGTTATAGTATTATATATTTTTTTCACCCAACCTTGACCTAAAAAATATTTTAGCAAAATGAAAACTTTTCCATTGTTTTTGGCTGATGTCATGAATACTTTGAATTATTGCTTTTTTTTCTCTGTTTTTTTCTTTCCAGTCAATTCCCAATATTTTTTTCCTTGTTGAATATCCAGTTTTATTCTGAGAAAACATCACATTATAAAGTAAAATAAGTTCTGAATGGCTTTAAATACCATGGTCCTATATATATATATATATATATATATATATATAAATAAAGGGATGTGTCTTTCATCTTATCTCTGCGCAAATGAGCATTTCCCCATATTCTCCTCGTCATACCATCAGCGACGGCAGAAATGCATTGAACGGATCTTTCTGCAGCCGAAGATCCCGATTAGCGAGGAAACGCCACAAAGAAGAGCGTAATTAATTCTAGCGCGCATTGTTTACCGGCTCGCGTCGCAAGGCCGCCCGGATTCAAAGGATTTCTTCGTAAGTGGCACCTTGCTAAGGCCTAAAATGACTCATAATTATTCAAGCCTTTCTCTGCTGCGATACAATCGGACCGGAATGGAATCTCAATGCTGTCATTAAGATCAATTAACTCATATTGAACATGTTTATGCTGCAGCTTTCTTCAGATCATGCGCCGCAAGGCCAACATTTCACATTTGGCAGTGGTGTATAAAATACCTGAAAGCCATACTTAAGTAAAAGTACAGATATCTTACCAGAAAACCACTTTGGTAGAAGTTGAAGTCACTGTTTAGAATATTACTTGAGTAAAAGAAAAAGTATGTGATATTTATTGTACTTAAGTACAAACAAGTATTTGTTTTATAGTAAACATACTTAAGTATTAAAAGTAAAAGTACAAGGAAAAGCAAATAAATAAATAAATAAATAAATAAATAAATAATGTATTGTTGGCTATTTCCACAAGTATATTGAAAATGCACTGAAAATAACTTTCTCACGGGTCATATGCTATTTTTCACTAAATATATGATACCATGTTTTTTTTGTTGTTGTTGTTGTTGTTTTTTCCAACATTTCAACAATTAAACAATCAATTATATATATATATATATATATATATATATTATTATTATTATTTTATTTTTTTTTTACGGTGATAGTATTATGATTTTTTGATCTTGGCCTAAAAAAAAATATTTGAGCAAAATGAAACAACTTTTTCATTGTTTTTAGCTGATGACATGAATACTTTGAATTATTGCAATTTTTTCTATAGTTTTTTCTTTCCAATCAATTCCCCAAAGATTTTTTTTTTTTTTTTTTTATAAATTCAACTATTGTTTTCTCTTTTCTATATGTAAATGTAAAATATCTTATTCATAACATGCATTTTGTACGATCCCTCTTATTTTGCTAAAAGAATTAACATTTTGCAGATTCTGCAAGGGGTATGTAAACTTTTGAGCACAACTGTAATTAACTTGATCTATATCCCACAAAGAGTACAGTTTTTAGCATGATACCACATTTAATAATACTTTTATACAAGTTCAGTAAAGCAATTAAGTGACTTACATTTTAGACATCATATAATATTGCTTGTTTTTGCTCAATTTTGCAAACGAAACACAGATCACAGCACTGTTTTGCGTCTCTGAGCAATGGATGGTATTTACTTATTAAATGAATCAGCGTTTTTAATGAATCGGTTGATCAAAATGATTCAGTGATTCGCTCATGAACACAGTCGGATGCTTTTTACTGAATGATACGAGTCTCTCAGTTGTCCTCAGTGTGAAAAGATGGATCAAAATCATACAGTCATTGCTGGAAAGGGTTCAAATACACAAAAATGCCGGAAAACCAAAGCATTTCTGGGGGCTGAAGGATTTTTTTCTGATGAACAGCAGACAGTTTAACTGTTCAGGACAAAAAAACAAACAAAAAACACAGCTGTGGATCATTCAGGAAACAACACAGTATTAAGAATCAACTTTTGAACAGGGTCATTTTTTATAAATTCAACTATTGTTTTCTCTTGTGGACTATATGTAGATGTCTTTTATGTGAAATATCTTATTCAGGTCAGTAATAAATTAAAATAACATGCATTTTGTATGATCTCTTTTATTTTGCTAAAATAATTAACATTTTGCAGATTCTGTAAACTTTTGAGCACAACTGTAGATCAAATTATAGAAATATAAAGTGCAGAAGCATTTTTGCATCTACATCTATTTTTGAGTTTTAATAGACTAATAAATCGTATTAAAAAGTATTACATTACACCACTGGCATTTGGCACGGAGACTCAACCGCTCCCAAAAGAAACATTTACAAGAACAGAAAAAGCACAAAAGCAAGGTCAAATTTCACCATTTCTGTAAAATAAAACAAAACAACACCAGCATTCACACAATTATAGCAGTAAGTGTGACAGTGGCTTGTAAATTTCAGTTTGAAACTTGTTCACAAGCGCAGCGCCCATAAATGTGAAATTGCCCGTGAAAAGGAAGTTGTTTGGAGGGGGGCTGCTTCAATTGTCAAGGAGACAACAAGGTTGTCTCTCTGGACTATCAGGGGTGCCTTTTTTCTCTTTGCTTTCAAAAACGGAGGCCCATCTCGGGCCTCGGGTTTCATGTTTATTCACGTTTTGCGCGCTAGACTCGCCCTATTCATCGGCGGGGACTTCATTTCACAGTGCGCTCTGCTGTTTCCAAACCATTTCGTATGAAGCCATTGACGGAAGCGTCTCAATCATTTCACGGTACATGAGCGCGCGGCGATGCCGCTGAAGCCCAGACCCTCTCCAAACAGTTTAGGGTCGCCGCAGAGAGGAACCTCTCTGCTGTTTCAGGGTATTTGGTTCCACCGAGGATGCTGGGAATTGGAGTGAGTGATGTGCAAAGAGTCAACGCTTCAAAAAGATTTGCCGATCACAACGCGCGACGGCTCCTGTGAACGCTTGCCGCTGCAGACCACGCCGTTATTTTTGTGTGTGGTTTGTCATCAGAGCGTATCGGTGTACAGACGCTCGTGTGTCGTCTAAACTACAGTGAGCTGAACTGTCATAGATACTGTATGTACATATGAAGAGTTCAGTATGAGAGGTATTGCAATGCATTCTTGAAAAAATCAGATACTCTTGCAAGAGATTCTTTTACAAAATTTTACAAAAACGTAAAAGTAACATCTGGACTTTATCTTTAGATCGTTTGACCAGACTTTATTTTTATTGTTATTTATTTTTTTACTTTTTTATTTATTTAAGTTATTTATTTGTGTGTGTATTTATTTATTTATTTGTGTATTTATTTATTTATTTATTTATTTAATTTATTTATGCATTTATTTATTTATTTATTTTTTGTTTACTTTATGCCTTTGGGATGGGTTGCAGGTGGAATGCTTGTTGTTAGTTTGTTTTGTTTCTTGTTTCTCCTCGTATCAGACATCTCGTTTCATTTTGTAACTGAGGTAATACACTCTATATGTCTGCAAAATTGAATAAAAAAAATTGGAATATGAAGAGTTCAGATGCAAAACCAGCTAAAAGCCATCTCGGTTAAAATCAATAAGATTTTAGATAATGCTGAGTGATTTTTATTTATTTTTATTATTATTTTTTTTTTTTCTTTCTTGTTTTATTCTGAGAAAACATCAGATTATAAAGTAAAAAAAGTTATGAATGGCTTTCAGTACCATGGTCCTATATGAAGAGTTCAGATGCAAAACCAGCTAAAAGCCATCTCGGTCAAAAATGAGATAATGATACTGAATGAATGCTCTGGACATATATTATATGTCCATCAAATACTTTTAGTTTAAACTCACTAAAATTCCAGCCTCAGCTCAATCAGAAGTAGCAGTACTTACATAGAAACCTATACATCTGAGCCTGATGCAAATGCATTTTTTAAAGAAAGATGTCAGATGGATTTTGCATCTGAACTCTTCATATGTTCCATCAAAAAAAAAAAAAAAAAAGTAACATTTCTTCAATATAGCAAGGCAAACAGAATATTGCAGAAACGTACAGTACAGCACAAGTGCTTACCAAAACATCAAAAACATAAATGACTCTTATGAGTCACTTCTTTATAGCTCTTTATAACTGAATACTTAAAGGGATAATACACCCAAAAATAAAAATTCTGTCATTAATTACTCACCCTCATGTCTTTCCAAACCTACAAGACCTTCATTCTTCAAAACAAAAAGATATTTGTTATGACATCCGGGAGCTTTCTGACCTGCACAGACAGCAATGCATCTACCATGTTCAAGGCCCAGAAAGGTAGTAAGGACATCATTAAAATAGTCCATGTGACAACCGTTCAACCGTTCAACCATCGTGTAGAAATTGTTAAACAAAGTTGCTATTTAATTTTCTTTGTGCACATAATGTATTCTCGTAGATTTATCAAATTAAGGTAGAACCACTGACACCAAATGGACTATTTTAATGACGTTCTTACTACCTTTCTGGGCTTTGAACGTGTCAGTTGCATTGCTGTCTATGCAGGGTCAGAAAGCTCTCGGATTTCATCAACAAATATCTTCATTTGTGCTCTGAAGATGAATGAAGGCCTTATGGGTTTGGAGTGACATGAAGCTGAGTAATTAATGACAGAATTTTTGGGTGAACTTACCCTTGAAGAATAAGAACCAGTTCTTATCCTGTTATATTAAATTAAATAAAGACATTAACATATTTTTATGACGTAACGCCGCTTGGATTTGCAATATGCTGCTAATGTAGAAGGAACATTGTAGAAACTTACTCGTGAAACAAATCAAGTACTCATGAATAAGAAGTAGTTTGTACAGTTTAGTTAAATAACATTTTCATGATGTAATGGTTCTTAAATGTGACCCTGGGCCACAAAACCAGTCTTAAGTCAATAGCCAAAAATACACTGTATGGGTCAAAATAATCGATTTTTCTTTTATGATAAAAATCACTAGGATATTAAGTAAATATCATGTTCCATAAGGATATTATATATTTTTTTTTTATTTCCTACAGTAAATATATCAAAAGATAATTTTTGATTAGTAATATGCATTGCTAAAAACTATTTAGACAACTTTAAAGGCAATTTTAAAGTATTTTGATTTTTTCGCACCCTCAGATTCCAGAAGTTGTATCTCAGCCAAATATTCTCCTATACTAAACAAATGACTCTTATGCACAAATTATTTTAAATGAATCAAGTACTTGTGAATAAGTAGTAGTTCTGGTTCAATTAAAAAAAATAATAATAAATAAATAAATAAATAAATAAATAAATAATAATAATAATAATTATTATTGCCAGAGAAACCAATTTCACGCAAATTATCTATTTTAGTGAATTAATTGTCCCGAACATATGACAAGTTTTTTTCTTGGAAATACATCTGAAAAAATGTGTTGTTCTTATATTCAGGGTCTAGACTTTGACATGTCAATAATACACCCACAGCTATAATTGGCGCAAAATCCGCGTAAAACAAGTGTGCCAAAAAATACATAATGTAACATTTGTCTGTGATTTTAGAACAACGCGAGTGAAAACAAAAGATAAAGAAAAGCTTACAGCGGCATGAGTCTTAACTGTCATGTTAGCCAAACTTAAGTGATTTTAAAACATAAAGACCCCTTGATGACTATAATAAGATTTTACTTCTACTGTTAATGAAATGTTGGTAGACTACTATGAGATGGATAGCTTCATTGTTATATGTGACCCTGGGCCACAAAACCAGTCATAAGGTCCTTTTTTGAAAACTGAAATCTGAATAAATAAGCTTTCCATTGATGTATGGTTTGTTATGATTGGACAATATTTGGCAGAGATACAACTATTTGAAAATCTGCAATCTGAGGGTGCAAAAAAATAACAAACATTGAGATAATTGCCTTAAAATTTTCCAAATGAAGTTTTAGCAATGCATATTACTTATAAAAAAAAATGTGTTTTGATAAATTTACAGTAGGAAACTTACAAAACATCTTCATGGAACATGATCTTTACTTATTATGTCCTAATTATTTTTGGCATAAAAATAAATCAATAATTTTGACCCATGCAATGTATTTTTGGCTATTGCTACAAATATACCCCAGCGATTTATGACAGATTTTGTGCTCCGGGGTCACATATAATTCAGGTGGGTTACCTGCTATTTTTATGGTATATCAAAAAGTGTATTTTTTGATGTGATTGTTGGTGCATTTTTACCAGTATTTACCATACTTTCAAAACAAAAGGTACATCAAAAGGGGGTCGTTTTATAAACACGGTCAGCTTATATTCGGGTCAAAGTGTTTTTTTAATCAAAAGAATCATTCATTAATCTTAAACATTAAGAATAATATCTTATGAGCTGAAGATGTCTGACAAGGAATGGGAATCATAAGGCATGTACCAATTCTGATTTCTCTGAACAATTCTATTTCAAACCATTAACTGTAAGGTGCAACAGATTCAGACTCCAGCAAAAAGGGTGACACTTTGTTGGCGTCCAAACGCCTGACCTCTGTGAATTTAAGCTTCTTTGCCGCTTCACCGTCGTCCGATCAAAGTTAATAAGGGCTCGGCGAGTTAATGAAGACGGGAGATTCCTCTTTTTTGTTCCGACAGCTTTTTAATACCTATTATAGGATGAAACTTTTAATGGAGGTTTTAGGTTCTCCTGACAAGCTGGTTGTCTGCAAAATGCCGACCGCTGAACTACGAGGCAGCCGTGGAGCAACGGCCTTCACACAGGAGACCTTATTCTCCAGAACAGATAAAGGCCCAGGGATGAGTGACTGCTTTTTAAAGCTCCGACGTTTGACTCCGCTCGGGCTAATTACAGCCCGCCATCTCATTTGAGAGGGTTTACTTAATCAAGAGAACCCTCTCTGCCGTCCTATAGCTGAGGAATAACACACATAAACCGTTTAATGCCACCAGGATTGCGTTCGCCTTCAATTCGTAGCACTTCTGCGTAAGTGGAGTGAATTTAAGCCACTCAGACGCCGGGCTAAACGCGCTTTAAAGCGATCTAATTGAGCTGAGGATCAGGGGGAAATGAATACACCTGATGAGCTTGTGCTGCGCGTTCACGGGAAAAGAATGGGAGCTTGTCCGAAGAATTCGAGGACTTCGAAGACTTAGAGCTGATAGGGAGCTCGAGAAATCTGACGCAAACCCCTCGACGGGAAGATTAGGAAGTAAGAGAGACGAAAGTTTGGACCAGTGTTGGTCTTCGGTTTAGTAAAGCCTTCAAAAAAGTTCAAAATAATCTTGAAAGAGGAGATTTGACAAAGCTTGGTGGTGCTTGAGACAACTGCCTTGGTCATTATTATATTTATTAAATATAAAAACAGTCATAAATAAACAAATAAACAATATATACGGTGCACAGATAAATAATATCAAGGTATCAAAACATAGTACTTCTTGTATTTTTATGATGCAGAAATTAAATCATTACTATATTTATTAAAAATAAAAAATAGTCATAAATAAACATAAAAATATATACTGTATAAAAATAAATAATATTAAGGTATCAAAACATAGTACTTCTAGTATTTTTATGATGCGGAAATATTTATTAAAGATGAAATATCCGTAAATGAACAAATAAACGATATATACTGTATAAAAATAAATAATATCAAGGTATCAAAACAGTACTTTTATTTTTATCAAGCAGAAATTAAAACATTATTATATTTATTAAAGATAAAAATAGTCAGAAATAAACAAATAAAAAAATCTATACTGTATAAAAATAAATAATATCAAGATATCAAAACAAAGTAGTACTTGTACTTTTATGATGCAGAAATTAAACATTACATTTATTAAAGATAAAAATAGTCATAAACAAATAAAAAATATAGACTGTATAAAAATAAATAATATCAAGGTATCAAAACATAGTACTTGTGTTTTTATGATGCAGAAATTAAAACATTATATTTATTAAAGATAAAAAGTCATAAATAAATAAATATATACTGTATAAAAATAAATAATATCAAGGTATCAAAACATAGTAGTACTTGTATTTTTATGATGAAGAAATTAAACATTTATTAAAGATAAAAATAGTCAAATAAACAAATACAAAATATATACGGTATAAAAATAAATAATATCAAGGTATCAAAACATAGTACTTGTGTTTTTATGATGCAGAAATTAAAACATTACATTTATTAAAGATAAAAAGAGTCATAAACAAATAAAAAAAAATATAGTGTATAAAAATAAATAATATCAAGGTATCAAAACATAATAATTCTTGTATTTTTTTATGATGCAGAAATTAAAACATTACATTTATTAATGATAAAAATAGTCAAACAAACAAATAAAAAATATATACGGTATAAAAATAAATAATATTAAGGTATCAAAACATAGTACTTCTTGTATTTTTATGATGCAGAAATTAAAGCATTATTATATTTATTAAAGATAAAAATAGTCATAAATAAATAAAAAATATATACTGTATAAAAAATAATATCAAGGTATCAAAACATAATACTTCTTGCATTTTATGATGCAGAAATTAAACATTACATTTATTAAAGTTAAAAATAGTCATAAATAAACAAATAAAAATATATACTGTATAAAAATAAATAATATCAAGGTATTAAAACATAGTACTTGTATTTTTATGATGCAGAAATTAAAGCATTATTATATTTATTAAAGATAAAAATAGTCATAAATAAACAAATAAAAAAACATATACTGTATAAAAACAAATACCACCAAGGTATCAAAACTTTTGAACCCCTGTCAAAACCTACAAATTAGTTTTCAAAACTTATATTGAATCTTTAGATTCACCAAAGCGGTTCTTTCATGTTGTTTAATAAAAACGACACATATCTACTATACATGCCGTCTTTACATTTTTCCTAATTAATTTCTAAATGGAAGCAACGACCTTGAGATCTTTCAGTAATAGTGATTGAATTTAGCATCTCAATACTGTATTTTATCCCTTGAGAATCTGAATTAAAGCTCCACAAACAAAACAAAGTAAAACCGTATTCATCAGCAGGCTTTCTGCAAACACATTCAATGAAGCGGCGGGAAACAAAAGCACATAGTACGCTTTTCATTTGACCCCGAAACAAAATATTGCCAAACCGACATTAGTTCTAAGGTTCACGCATGTCATGCCTGTTAAGGGTAGAACAAAAGGAAAACTATTAAAACGGAGCCCACCTTGTGCAAGACATAAAAAGATTCTGCTCCTCAAAGACAAACCTTGTATGAAATCCCTCTGGGCAATGTGGGTTTTAAAAAGAAACGTAATTTAAAAACATTTCTGTTTGAGGCGGAAGGGACATTCAAAGCACAAACTCAGTCTGATTCCTCTCAATGAACAGAGAAGGAAGAATTGGGAACCCACTCTTGGAGGGTGGATGAGATTGCATGTGTGCTGGGGGTCCAGAAAGCCTCCTAACTTTGAACTAAAACACACTGCAAATAGTCAGGTGTGACCGATACATAAAAGGAATGGAAAGATGACAAAAAAGGCACAAACTGACTACTATGCATGCATGAGTTATTAAACCAAATGCTAACTATCTATGAACATGATAACACTTTAAGAATTAGTTCACTTCCAGACTAAAAATGTCCTGATAATTTGTCACTTAGCAAAAAGTAACATTTTAAGTTGACTAAACTTTTTTTTATGTTTGCATATAAACACATTTTATGTCTTAAAATGAAAGTAAACTGTTGAGAGAGAAACGGATGTGTGCAGCTCTTAAAGCGACAGAACTAAACATGATGCCAAAAGGGATCACCCAAAAATAACAATTCTGTCATTATTTACTCACTCACATGTTGTCCCAAATCAGTACATTGTAAAAAATAAATAAATAAAATAAATAAATAAATAAATAAATAAATTATATATATATATATATATATATATATATATATATATATATATGTGTGTGTATATATAAAACACAATTTGTTGAGTCAACTTAAAATAATTTGTTACCAATTTAGTTATTCGAGTTGACCAAACTAAAAAAAAAAAAAATGTTAAACTTAAAAGCTGTTACTTGTCTGCCTTACAATTTGAAGTTACTTCAACTCAAATATCTAAGTTGTCACTTAGTAAAACATAACATTTCAAGTTGACTAAACATTTTTCTGAGTTGACTGAACTTAAAATTTTAAGGAAGCCAGGTAACAAATTATTTTAAGATGACTCAACAAATTGCTTTTTTTTTTTTTTTACAGTGTAAGTTGTCTTCCGCGTTCTAATAGGATACTGTCAAAAACAAATAAGGTTTGCATAAAAACACAGTTGGTCATGTCTTAAAATGAAAGTAAACCGTTGAGAGAAACGGATGCGTGCAGCTCTTAAAGCGACAGAACTAAACATGGTGCCAAAAGGGATCACCCAAAAATAACAATTCTGTCATTATTTACTTACTCACATGTTGTCCCAAATCAGTACATTGTAAAAAAAATAAAAAAAAAACAATTTGAGTCAACATAAAATAATTAGTTACCCTGCTGCCTTTTTTTAAAGTTCAGTCAACTCAGAAAAAAAGTTTAGTCAACTTGAAATGTTACGTTTTACTAACAATTTAGATATTCGAGTTGACCAAACTAAAAAAAAAAAAAAAAAATATTAAACTTAAAAGCTGTGTTACTTGGCTGCCTTACAATTTGAAGTTGCTTCAACTCAAATATCGAAGTTGTCACTTAGTAAAACGTAACATTTCAAGTTGACTAAACATTTTTCTGAGCTGACTGAACTTAATTTTAAGGCAGCCAGGTAACAAATTATTTTAAGTTGACTCAACAAATTGCTTTTTTTTTTACAGTGTAAGTTGTCTTCCGCGTTCAAATAGGATACTGTCAAAAACTAATAAGGTTTGCATAAAAACACAGTTGGTCATGTCTTAAAATGAAAGTAAACTGTTGAGAGAGAAACGGATGTGTGCAGCTCTTAAAGCGACAGAACTAAACATGATGCCAAAAGGGATCACCCAAAAATAACAATTCTGTCATTATTTACTCACTCACATGTTGTCCCAAATCAGTACATTGTAAAAAAAAAAAATAATAATAATAATAATAATAATAATTTGTTGAGTTGTTTTTTTTTTTTTTTTTTTTTTACAGTGTAAGTTGTGTTCCGCGTTCTAAACACAATTTGTTGAGTCAACTTAAAATAATTTGTTACCAATTTAGTTATTCGAGTTGGCCAAACTAAAAAAAAATATAAAAATGTTAAACTTAAACTTAAAGCTGTTACACTTGTCTGCCTTACAATTTGAAGTTGCTTCAACTCAAATATCTAAGTTGTCACTTAGTAAAACGTAACATTTCAAGTTGACTAAACATTTTTCTGAGTTGACTGAACTTAAAATTTGGTAACAAATTATTTTAAGATGACTCAACAAATTGTTTTTTTTTTTTGTTTTTTTTTGTTTTTTTTTTACAGTGTAAGTTGTGTTCCGCGTTCTAATAGGATACTGTCAAAAACGAATAAGGTTTGCATAAAAACACAGTTGGTCATGTCTTAAAATGAAAGTAAACTGTTGAGAGAGAAACGGATGTGTGCAGCTCTTAAATCGACAGAACTAAACATGATGCCAAAAGGGATCACCCAAAAATAACAATTCTGTCATTATTTACTCACTCACATGTTGTCCCAAATCAGTACATTGTAAAAAAAAATAATAATAATAATAATAATAATAATTTGTTGAGTCAACAAAATAATTAGTTACCCTGCTGCCTTTTTTAAAGTTCAGTCAACTCAGAAAAAAAGTTTAGTCAACTTGAAATGTTACGTTTTACTAACATTTTAGATATTCAAGTTGACCAAACATATAGCTTTTGGAGTATACATATAGAGTAACAGCTTTTAACAAGCATTTTTTAGTTTAGTTAAGTTGTCACTTAGTACAACTTAACATTTCAACTTGAATAAACTTATTTGAGTTGACTGAACTTAAACTTTTAAGGCAAATTTATTAATCACACCCGATTTTTTGTAGCATGTGTGACATATTTGACCCTGGACCACAAAAAAAATATGGGTCAATTTTTCAAAATTGCAATTTATGTACCATCTGAAAGCTAAATAAATAAGCTTTCCGTTCATGTATGGTTTGTTAGGTTAGGACAATATTTGACAATATTTGAGTTACAACTATTTGAAAATCTGGAATCTGAGGGTGCGAAAAAATCAAAATATTAAGAAAATCACCTTTAAAAGTTCAAATTAAGTTCTTAGCAATGCATATTACTTAACAAAAATTACGTTTTGATATATTTACGGTAGGAAATTTACAAAATATCTTCATGGAACATGATCTTTACTTAATATCCTAATGATTTTTGACATAAAAGAAAAATCGATAATTTTGACCCATACAGTGTATTTTTGACTATTGCTACAAATATACCCCAGCGACTTAAGACTGATTTTGTGCTCCAGGATCACATACATGTCGGACAAATGTCACATATAAAAAGGAAAACAATGACGGACGAATTCTTTGTCCATTGAAGTTTATCGCCTTATCTTACATTTTAAAACAAAGAACTAACCACGCATGACTTTTCCAATGTAAAGATGTGCATGCACATTGCAGAGCTAGTGCAAGACGAGCATTCATGGTTAAAAAGCATGCAAGTGCAATTTTATTTGAGAAAATGACCAATTGTTTTGCTAGATAAGACCCTTATTCCTCAGCTGGAATCTTGTAAAGCCCTTTGAAGCTCCATTGAAACTGCAATTTGGACATTTAACCCACTATTATATGAAGAAATATCCGGGAATGTTTTCCTCAAAACCTTACTTTCTTTTTGAAGAAAGAAAGACATGGATGACCAATAAGTGAATAAATCAGGAAATTTTTATTTTGGAAGTGAACTAATCCTTTAAGTCCTACAAGTTTGGGCCAACATAAAAAATGCCAGCGTGTTTATTTTTGGGTGAATTATCCCTTTGAAAGCTCAAGTATGTTTCACTCCCCATGGTAAATTCCTGGCTAGAAAACGACTAAAGGTTAGCCAGCGCACTGGTTGCCATTTCCTAGATCAAACTCCTGTTTTCAGGTACATAGTGAGAATTGCGTATCAAAGGAAGCCTATCCAAACCTGGACGCAGAGGTTTTCCCACACCTCTACAAGCCCAGCCAAAAACACTGCTCAAGCTTTGGTTTAAAACCAGCTTCAAACCATCAAACCGGTGATCAGAGTCAGACTTCAGCTGGGAATCAATTAGGAAAACGAATTTCTTTGAATGTTACGTCACAGTTGGTTTCGCTAGGATATGCGCTGTGATGATCTAAACGCTTGCTCGGTTTTTAGATCTTCTACATGGGAGGTGGTGCTATATATGGTGGAAGTACAAGCGTCAGGAATATCTGACCTTTGCCGCAGAAGTACTCCATGTCCTCACAGGTGAGGTTGTCTGGCTCAAAGTCAGCAGGAAAGTTTTCCTCTACTGAAAACTCCTCTTTAGAAGTGAGTTCATTCGCGTCTGATATGCACTCCTCCTCTTCCTCCTCCAGACCTCCATCTAGTGGACCTACACACAGAACAACAGCACAATCAAGCAGCTTGAACAGCACATGTGTCAGGAACATGTGGAAGACGCTCCAAAATTATGCTAGCTACCGAGATACTGAGATGAGTTTTCATGTTTAATCCAAAGTCTCCTGTGCTATTTCTATAAGAAGCACCATTCCTATAGCACAAATCCAAGTCTCTTTCAAGGTTCTACTTCAATTTGGATTCTTACTAGTAAGACTGCTTATTACAGGGTTCCCACTGTAAGCCAAATGTCAAATTCCCTGACTTTTCCCTGACTTTCACTGACTAAAAAGCTGAATTTCTATGATCTATAATGAACGGATCCATCCATTTGCAAGCTTTATTTACTTGTTTACAAACGTTGTTGGTACAAAACTATGGAAGCCCGTTTCTGCCACTAAATGGAAAAAATGCTAAGTTAAAACTCGCAACTCTGACTTTTTTTGCAGTTGCGAGTTTGTATCTTGCAATTCTGACTTTTTTTTTCTCAGAATTGTCAGATATAAGCTCATTTCTGAGGAGAAAAAAATACTGATATATTCACAGAATTGCGAGTTTATAATCACACAATTCTGACTTAACTCTCAATTGCAAATTTATATCATGCAATTCTGACTTCATAACTCGCAATTGCAAATTTATATCATGCAATTCTGACTTAACTCACGATTGCGACTTTTTATCTCACAATTCTGACTTTTTTTCTCGCAATTGCAAGTTTATATCATGCAATTCTGACTTCATAACTCGCAATTGCAAATTTTTATATCTCACTATTCCGAGAAAAAAGTCAGAATTGCGAGTTTGTATCACGCAATTGTGAGAAAATAAGTAAGAATTGTGAGATAAGTCGCAAAAACCTTTTTTTATTTAGTGGCGGAAACTGGCTTTTTCTGTACTATTTCTACAGAAATTAATTTATGTTTTTTTTATGATCTCAGGGGTTAAACAGGGATTTTCTCTTTGTAATCAAGTTCATCATTCAGTTTTTTTTATTTCTTCACATTTAGTTTTGCTTCTCTATCATCTACTTTTCACACTCAGTCTTTGAAGTGGACATTATGTAGCTCTTGAAATTTACATTTTCCAGTCATGTTTGCCTTAGTTATCAGGTGCAGCCTGGTGCCTGTTATTTGACGTAAGTGATTGCTAGTTGATGTGGGGGAAGGGAATAAAATGGTAAAACACAAATAGAAAAATTACATTTTGATAAATGGAAACTAAAAAATTTTAAGCAACAAACAAAAATCCCTGATATTCCATGACTTGGACCAAAAAATGTTAAATTCCCTGACTTTCAATGACTGGAATAGACCTTTTAAAATTCCATGATTTTCCAGAAATTCCATGAGCCGTGGGAACCCTGTTATTAGGTTTTGAAACAAAGCCACTGAATGTGGCTATACAAAACTGCATTTGCACAAAATTTTCAGCATCAAACAACCCCTGTGTTCAAAATAAAATACTACTAAAACTAGTTTTCCGAAACGTAGTTTGTGCACATGTGTCAGCAACATGTAAAAGGCACTTTCCATGTTCAATCCAATGTTGCTTGCTATTTATTTGGAAATTTACTAGCCATTTCTGAGTGAAAAGTGTTTCTGCATTTTTCAGGTTCTATTAAAACCAACTGTGAGTCAAGTCTCTTGTGTTATTTCTATAAAAAGCACAATTTCTTTAAAATCCAAGTCTCTCTTGAGCTTCTACTTCAGTTTGGATCCTTACTAGAAAGACAGCGTACTAGGTTTTGAAACAAAGCCACTGAATGTCGCTATACAAAACCAGTCAAACATCAAACAATCCATATTCTCAAAATAAAATACTACTAAAACTAGTTTTCCAAAATGTAGTTTGTGCAAATGAGAAAGACACTCTAAAATTATGCTTCCTTCTGAGACACGCTGTAAAAAATGATTTTTCGAAGCTGATTATGTCAAGTACGTCTTAGAAGAATATACTATTTCAGACCCTTTTCATGTTAAATCCAAAGTTGCTTGCTATTTATTTGGAAATTTACTAGCAATTTCTGAGTGAAAAGTGTAAAAAGCACCATTCCTTTGACACACACAGTACAAATCTAAGTCTCTTTCGAGCTTCTACTTCAGTTTGGATTCTTACTAGAAAGACAGCTTACTAGGTTTTGAAACAAAGCCACTGAATGTCGCTATCAAAAACTGCATTTGCACCAATTTTTATTTTCTTGCCATTTATTTGGAAATGTACTAGTAATTTCTAAGTACAAATCCAAGTCTCTTTTGAGGTTCTACTTCAGTTTGGATCCTTACTAGTAAGACAGCTTACTAGGTTTTGAAACAAAGCCACTGAATGTTGCTATACAAAACTGCATGTGCAACATTTTTTCTACATCAGACAATCCATATTCTCAAAATAAAATACTACTAAAACTAGTTTTCCAAAATGTAGTTTGTGCACATGTGTCAGCAACAACTAAAAGACACTCCAAAATTATGCTACCTTCTGAGATACTGAGATAAGTTGATTTTGTCAAGTATGTTTTAGAAGAACATACTATTTCAGACTCTTTTCATGTTTAACCCAATGTTGCCAATCCAAGCACCATTGCTTTGACACACAGAATACAAATCCAAGTCTCTTTCGAGCTTCTACTTCAGTTTGGATTCTTACTAGAAAGACAGCTTACTAGGTTTTGAAACAAAGCCACTGAATGTTGCTATCAAAAACTGCATTTGCACCAATTTTTCTACATCAAACAATCCCTGTGTTCAAAATAAAATACTACTAAAACTAGTTTTCCAAAATGTAGTTTGTACACATGTGTCAGCAACATGTAAAAGGCACTTTCCATGTTTAATCCAATGTTGCTTGCCATTTATCTGGAAATTTACTAGCCATTTCTGAGTGAAATGTAGAAACACATTTCCAGGCTCTATTGAAATCAACTGTGAGTCAAGTCTCCTGTGTTATTTCTATAAGAAGCACCATTCCTTTGACACACAGAGTACAAATCCAAGTCTCTCTTGAGCTTCTACTTCAGTTTGGATTCTTACTAGAAAGGCAGCTTACTAGGTTTTGAAACAAAGCCACTGAATGTCACTATACAAAACTGCTTTTGCACACTACACACTAAATTTTACTAATTACTTGGTCAGACCACTTTCTTTCTTTGTTATCAAAACTGTAATGAAATGCAAAATATTCATAATTATTTTCTAGATGACAACCGGCTAGCCTTCCCTGAATTTCACATTCAACAATGTAGCTGTAGCATAGTGAATACTGTTTTTCAGGGCTGGTTTTTGACACAAATTTCATTTCCAAGATTTGATTTCCAATTTGATTCAATTCAATGTCGATTATATATCAGGTACAGTAACATGCCAAATTCCACGACAAACTAATGCTGTAAAATATAAATGAGAGTCAGCTGGTACTACTATAATATTAAAGGTTACAATTAACGTATTTATATACAAACACAGTTACATGATTATATTTATAATTCCAGATCATTTTTAAAGTATAAACAAAAACATAAATGTTTTTAAAAAAAATATGACGAATTTATTCAAACATAAATTAAACACTGAAGAGCAGTAACAATTATATGATTGTGTTATATGTTGCATATATTTAGAAAAATGCTCCTCTCTAGAATTAATTTCAAATGTGACCTCAAAAATACATTGTATAGGTCAAAATGATTTAGGATAATAAAGGTCGTGTTCTGCAAAGGTACTTTGTAAATTTACCACTGTACACTAGCAGTCAAAAGATTGGACACACCCTCTCATTTTTTTAAAGAAGTCTCTTCTGCTCATCAAGGCTGCATTTATTTGATCAAAAATACAAAAAAAAAAAGAAATATTGCAAAATGTTATTACAATATAAAATAATGGTCTTTATTTTAATATACTTTACAATATAATTTATTCCTGCGATGCAAAGCTAAATTTTCATCAGCTGTTACTCCAGTCTTAAGGTGTCACATGATCCTTTAAGAAATCATTTTAATATAAATATTTATTATTAGAATTATCTTTTTTTTTTTTTTTGCAACCTGTGATTGTTTTTTTTTTCAGGATTCTTTGATGAATAACAAGTTAAAAAGAACAGCACTTAATCAAAATATAAATCTTTTCTAACAATGTAAAGCTATCTCTTTTTATTAATTGAACACATCCTTGATGAATAAAAGTATTAATTTATTTAAAAAAAAAGAGAGAGAATACAAATTTACTGACCCCAAACTTTTAAACAATAATGTATATTGTTAGAAAACCTTTCTATTTTAAATAAACACTGTTCTTTTTTAACCTTTTATTAATCAAAAAATCCTGAAAAAAGTATCACAGGTTCCAAAAAATATATATACTGATAATAAATCAGCATATTAAAATGATTTTTGAAGGATCATGTGACACTGAATGATTCTGGAAATTCAACTTTAATTACAGATATAAATTTAATTTTAATATATATTGATATAGAAAAACATTGATTTACATTGTAATATTATTTCACAATTTTTTTCTGTATTTTTGAAGTAAAACCAGCCTTAATAAGCATAAAAAACTTCTTTAAAAAAACATTAGAGGGTGTGTCAAACATTTAACTGGTAATACATATATCAAAACTTATTTTTTGATTAGCAATATGCATTTGAACAACTTCAAAGAAGATTTTCTCAATATTTAGATTTTGTTTGCACCCCCAGATTGCAGATTCTCATTTTCTCTCAATTTATACATTAACGAAAGCTCATGCATTCACCTTTCAGATCATGCATAACTTGCAATTATGACTGGTTTTGTGCTCCAGGGTCACATTTTGTTTACAACCTGTTATGTTAAGGTATTAACATGGCTTTAAATGCTTATTCAACGTTCATTTTGTGCTAAATCTGGCATTAGGAGGAGATGATCAGTTTGCATGCCACTACTTTAAAAATGCACTAAAAACCAACAGTGTTTGAATACTATATTAAAATGGTAAGAAATCTAAGACTTTGTTTCATATCATAAATAAAGCACAAAGCTGATTGTGATTTATTGGATAGGAATGTACACTACCGTTCAAAAGTTTGCGGTCAGTAAGACTTGCAATTTTTTTTTAATGAAGTCAAAGCTGCATTTATTTGATCAAAAATACAGAAAATAAACTGTAATATTACAAAATGTTATTACAATAGAAAATAATGGTTTTTATTTTCATATACTTTAAAATATAATTTATTTCTGTGATGCAATGCTGATTTTTCATCAGCTGTTACTCAGTTTCCCAGCCTTAAGTGTCACATGATCTCTCAGAAATCATTATTAGTAGAATTATCAGTTTTGGAAACAGTTGTGCCGCCAATGTTTTTTTTTTTTTCTTTCAAGAACAACATTTATTCAAACTATAAATCTTTTCTAGCAATGTAAATCTATTATGTCACTTTTTATTAATGTAACAATTTATTCATTTCTTTCAAAAAAAAAAAGGATGAATAAACATTTACTGTCTAGGGATGGCTCGATACCATAATTTTGACTTCGGTACGATACCAGAATGTAATACTTTGGTATGGATACTAAATGGATACTGTAGTAAGTAATGTTAATAAACTAAAAATGTATTAGTTTATTTATAATTCATAAATAAGTATTGACCTAGATTAATAAATGCTGTAATACTGTGAGGGCAGCTCAGGTCAAGGTTGTTTTACTGTAAAGTGTTATTCTAACAGTCAAAATATTCAAAATCACGTTATTAAGTCTCTATCTCTCTGATTGTTTTTAGATTTCAGACTCAGAAGTTTTTACTCTGCTTTGAAAATACTTTTCAAGTGTCTGTACTTTATTAGTGTTTTCTTTAGAAAACTGCTTCACAGCATTCCAAAGCAGAATATTGCACTTTTTAATTCACTCTTTCATATTAAATATTTAATTATTGCATTATTACATTAGAATTATATTACATTCTCACTTTTACTCAAATAAAAGTAATTCTAAAATGTACTTGAGTACAAGAAAATACTACACTGTTAATATGGTTAATTATCAAAGGTAAAACAAACAACAACTTGTATTTATAAAATGTAGTTTAGAAAAAAAAAGTATGACATTATGCTTTGGAATGGAGTAAAAATTTTCCAAAAGAAAAACACCCTGATAAACTACAGATACTTTTTCAATACTTCACTACTGTCCACTATCATTTGTGAATAAAAGTTAATAAAATCTGAATTTTTGATTGATGCACTCACCTGTCGATCTCTAAATTAATGGAAAAGATCAGGATGATTTATAGCAATGCTTGCACACAGGTGCAGTAAGGTCAGTTTGTTCACCTTTATCATCAGTTTTGTATTCAAAATATAGCCATATTTCACTTCTAAGGTCTTTATTTATTAGTTTTGAGCGCGTTGATGGAGTTTCATCTGTTTGACAATCCATCACATTTACCGGTTTTGCAGCAATTTGGCCGCCTACAGGTGAACATTGGAACTGCAGCTTATGAAATACCGAACTGCGCAAAATGATGATATCGAACCGTTTGAAATATATTATATACCGGTATTTTTCCATTACCGGTATACCGCGCATCCCTATTACGGACCCCAAACTTTTGAACGGTAGTGTATATCCTATATCCTTCTGTAAAATCAAGAAACCAATATTTTTTTACCCAGCCCTACTGTTACCAACAATATTTTTTTGTCAATAGCAGGCAGCATACAATGTACACTAGTATTCATAACATAATCTCTCCTCAGGAAAGTGCTTCCTGTGGCCCACTTGACTGAGTATCCTCATGACCGCTGTTGCACGCGCTTCTCAGCCGATGTCAAACCTGCGAAATCCTCTTCATCTGCGAGAAAAGTTCCTCTCGCACGACCTACTGACTTTTAACACCGGCGTCAGCAGGAGCGGAGGATAGAAAATGCCTTTATTAATTTGTCCGCCTTATCACAGGATACAATGTTGATTTTCCATTTACATTTCATGCCTCCAGGTAATACACCGGTGCAATCTTAAAGGAGACATTTTTCCCAATGATTAATTTTTTTCTCTGCTCTGTGCAATGTTATTTCTTTAAATCTAAATGATTTCTTGACTTTAGCTTGTAGCTGTACTTTTTTATTTATTTATTTATTTCGGTGGGGGGTATTTGCATATTATGATTTGCCTACAATCAAGGGCATTGGTGGAATTGCTTCCACCTAAAAGTGTAAAGGAAAAAAAAAAAAAAAAGAAATAAAAAAGGTCAGACAGGACAGCATTTGAAAAGATTTGATGCAACTTCACCCTTAAAATTTTAAATAAATATATTTTGCACCAATACTTTGTTGTATACACTTCCTTTCAAAAGTAAGATTTATTTATTTATTTATTTTTTTTTTCATATAAAACAAGGTTACATTGAATGGATTGAATGTTACAGTATATACACTACTGTTCAATAGGACACATCCTTTAATTTAATGTTTTTTAAAGAAGTTTCTTATGCTTACCAAGGCTGTTTTCACTTGATCATCATACAGAATACAGAAAAAAAAAAATAATAATAATAATATTGTGAAATATTATTACGATGTAAATTAATGTTTTTCTATATTAATATACATTAAAATTGAATTTATATCTGTAATTAAAGTTGAATTTCCAGAATCATTACTGCGGTCTTCAGTGTCACATGATCCTTCAAAAATCATTCTAATATGCTGATTTATTATCAGTATTTTTATTATTATTTTATTTATTTTTTTCAGGATTTTTTCTGATCAATAAAAAGGTTTAAAAAGAACAACATTTATTTAAAATAGAAAGGTTTTCTAACAATATACACTATTGTTCAAAAGTTTGGGGTCAGTACATTTTTATTCTCTCTTTTTCTGAAAGAAGTTAATACTTTTATTCACCAAGGATGTGTAAATTTATAAAAAGTGATAGCATAGATTTACATTGTTGGAAAAGATTTATATTTTGAATAAATGCTGTTCTTTTTAACTTGTTATTCATCAAAGAATCCTGAAAAAAATCACAGGTTGCAAAAAAATATTTGTTTCCAACATTGATAATTCTAATAATAAATCAATATATTAGAATAATTTTTGAAGGATCATGTGACACTTAAGACCGGAGTAACAGCTGATGAAAATTCAGCTTTGCATCACAGGAATAAATTATATTTTAATGTATATTAAAATAAAAACTATTGTTTTATATTGTAATAACATTTTGCAATATTACTCTTTTTTTCCGTATTTTTGATCAAATAAATGCAGCCTTGATGAGCAGAAGAGACTTTTTAAAAAAAAACATTAAATGAGAGGCTGTGTAAAAACTTTTGACTGCTAGTGTACATTTAGAATGTTACACAAGATTTAAAATTCAAACCTTTTGATCTTTCGATTTTTTCATGCCATCAGACGAATATATTACATTTTGTAATATATTAAAATAGAATGTTTTTTTTTTTTAATCGTTATAAAATTTTACTATTTATTGATCATATTTGTGACCCTGTACCACAAAAGTGTCATTTTTTTAAAAATAATTGAGATTTATAAATCATCTGAAAGCTAAATAAGCTTTTTAGTGATATATGGTTTGTTAAGACAGAAGAAATCTGGAAAAAATCTGGAATCTGAAGATGCAAAAAAAATCTAAATATTGAAAAAAATCACTTTTGACATTCTTAGCAACATTTTGATATATTTATGGTAGGAAATTTACAAGATATCTTCATGGAACATGATCTTTACTTAATATCCTAATGATTTTCAATCTAGAAATCTTCTAGAAATATAGCCAGACTGATTTTGTGGTCCAGGGTCACATTTAGGGTTGGAGATTTTTAGTCAAGTACGGTTTGTTAGGACAAATGAAATCTGGAAAAAATCTGGAATCTGAAGATGCAAAGAAATCTAAATACTGAGAAAATCACTTTTGACGTTCTTAGCAACATTGTGATATATTTACAGTAGGAAATTTACAAGATATCTTCATGGAACATGATCTTTACTTAATATCCTAATGATTTTCAATCTAGAAATCTTCTAGAAATATACCCAGACTGATTTTGCGGTCCATGGTCACATTTAGGGTTGGAGATTTTTAGTTGAGTATGGTTTGTTAGGACAGAAGAAATCTGGAAAAAAATCTGGAATCTGAGGATGCAAAAAAAACAAAAAAAAACAAAAACAAATGAAATATTGATAAAAATCACTTTTGACGTTCTTAGCAACATTTTGATATATTTTCGGTAGGAAATTTACAAGATACCTTCATGGAACATGATCTTTACTTAACATCCTAATGATTTTCAATCTAGAAATCTTCTAGAAATATAGCCAGACTGATTTTGTGGTCCAGGGTCACATTTAGGGTTGGAGATTTTTAGTCAAGTACGGTTTGTTAGGACAAATGAAATCTGGAAAAAATCTGGAATCTGAAGATGCAAAAAAAATCTAAATATTGAAAAAAAATCACTTTTGACATTCTTAGCAACATTTTGATATATTTATGGTAGGAAATTTATAAGATATCTTCATGGAACTTGATCTTTACTTAATATCCTAATGATTTTCAATCTAGAAATCTTCTAGAAATATAGCCAGACTGATTTTGTGGTCCAGGGTCACATTTAGGGTTGGAGATTTGTCAAAAAAAAAACATTATAACTAGCACTCAAGTGTATTTTGAACATATTGGCAAGCACACAGCATCACTTTTGCAACCATTCAACATATCAAAACATTCAGCAAATGTAAAAAATGTAACTTACTGACTAGTTTCTACATCAAACCATCATAATAAGCGTAATAAGTGACCTTTTGCACGCCAAAACTCCCATATATTCTCAAGTAAGGCAAGTTGACATCCTAAGTACACCACTTAACGTGTCATTTTGTTCGTTTGTAACAGTCGAGGCGCTCACTTTAATAAAGCAATAAATTCCGTGAAGAGCCCTTTCTTCCTGCCTGATCTTCCCAAACGGCCGTCTGTGTTCATTAAGACTGCTAAATGACTCCTTTATAGTGCGCTGCATCTGCAGGACTCATGCTACATGAAAAGAATTAGCGCACAGATCTCTAATAGACACGGTGTGAAGCGCCAGAGAGCCGGCGTTTAAATTAGGCCACAGTTTTATGATCTAATCGCGTCCGGGCCTTTCACCGGCTCGCGGCGCCTCGCGGTTCTCTCAATACGTCTCAATATGCTAAAAGCAGATGGGGAGAGAGATACGAGCCGCTCTGAACCGCTGAGGCCTGACACTTCTCTCTGAGAGGAAGTGGAGCGACTGGGAGAAGGGTTTCTGACAATAACACTCAAACAAAAGATGAGGGGAATGGTCCTGGAAACCATCACCCACTGCTTTAAATGTCTTTAAATCAGGATTCCCACTCTAAGCCAAATGTCAAATTCCACTTTTCACTGACTAAAAAGCTGAATTTCCATGACCTATAATGAACGGATCCATCCACTTGCAAGCTTTATTTACTTGTTTTACTTGTATCTTGCAATTTTGACTTTTTTTGTGAGATATAAACTCATTTCTGAGGAGAAAAAAATACTGATATGTTCACATAAATGCGAGTTTATATCACAAAATTCTGACTCTTTTTCCTCACAACTGTGAGTTTATATCATGCAATTCTGACTTTAAAACTCGCAATTGCAACTTTTTTTCTCACAGCTGAGATTATGATCATGCAATTCTGACTTTAAAACTCGCAATTGCGACTTTTTATCTCACAATTCGGACTTTTTTTCTCAGAATTGTAAGATATAAACTCATTTCTGAGGAGAAAAAATACTGATATGTTCACATAAATGCGAGTTTATATCACAAAATTCTGACTTAACTCTCAATTGCAAGTTTAAGACTTTAAAACTCGCAATTGCGACTTTTTATCTCACAATTCGGACTTTTTTTCTCACAGCTGAGTTTATATCATGCAATTCTGACTTTAAAACTCGCAATTGCAACTTTTTATCTCACAATTCGGACTTTTTTTCTCACAGCTGAGTTTATATCATGCAATTCTGACTTTAAAACTCGCAATTGCAACTTTTTATCTCACAATTCGGACTTTTTTTCTCACAGCTGAGTTTATATCATGCAATTCTGACTTTAAAACTCGCAATTGCGACTTTTTATCTCACAATTCGGACTTTTTTTCTCAGAATTGTAAGATATAAACTCATTTCTGAGGAGAAAAAATACTGATATGTTCACATAAATGCGAGTTTATATCACAAAATTCTGACTTAACTCTCAATTGCAAGTTTAAGACTTTAAAACTCGCAATTGCGACTTTTTATCTCACAATTCGGACTTTTTTTCTCACAGCTGAGTTTATATCATGCAATTCTGACTTTAAAACTCGCAATTGCAACTTTTTATCTCACAATTCGGACTTTTTTTCTCACAGCTGAGTTTATATCATGCAATTCTGACTTTAAAACTCGCAATTGCAACTTTTTATCTCACAATTCGGACTTTTTTTCTCACAGCTGAGTTTATATCATGCAATTCTGACTTTAAAACTCGCAATTGCGACTTTTTATCTCACAATTCGGACTTTTTTTCTCAGAATTGTAAGATATAAACTCATTTCTGAGGAGAAAAAATACTGATATGTTCACATAAATGCGAATTTATATCACAAAATTCTGACTTAACTCTCAATTGCAAGTTTAAGACTTTAAAACTCGCAATTGCGACTTTTTATCTCACAATTCGGACTTTTTTTCTCACAGCTGAGTTTATATCATGCAATTCTGACTTTAAAACTCGCAATTGCAACTTTTTATCTCACAATTCAGACTTTTTTTTCTCACAGCTGAGTTTATATCATGCAATTCTGACTTTAAAACTCACAATTGCGACTTTTTATCTTACAATTCGGACTTTTTTTCTCAGAATTGTGAGATATAAACTCATTTCTGAGGAGAAAAAATACTGATATGTTCACATAAATGCGAGTTTATATCACAAAATTCTGACTTAACTCTCAATTGCAAGTTTAAGACTTTATAACTCGCAATTGTGACTTTTTTTCTCACAACTGTGAGTTTATATCATGCAATTTTGACTTTAAAACTTGCAATTGCAACTTATCTCACAATTCTGACTTTTTTCTCACAACTGTGAGTTTATATCATGCAATTCAGAGAAAAAAAGTCAGAATTGCGAGTTTGTATCACGCAATTGTGAGAAAGTAAGTCAGAATTGTGAGATAAGTCGCAATAACCTTTTTTTTTTATTATTTAGTTCCGGAAACAGACTTTTTCTGTACTATTTCTACAGAAATTAATTTGTTTTTTTTATGATTTCAGTAGTTAAACAATCTGAAGGATTTTCTGTTTGTAATCAAGTTCATCATTCAGTTTTTTTTTATTTCTTCACATTTAGTTTTTGCTTTTCTATCATCTACTTTTCATACCCAGTCTTTGAAGTGGTCATTTTGTAGCCAAAGCACTTGAAATGTACATTTTTCTGACATGTTTGCCTTAGTTATCTTAGCCTGATGACTGCATTTGACTTCAGTGATTGCCAGTTGATGTGCAGGAAGGGAATAAAATGGCACTGACAAATAGCCTAAACATAAAAATAGGCAAAACGTGTAAAACAATGCAATAAAAAAAAAAAAAAAAACAATGGTATAAAAAATTGCATTTTGATAAATAGAGACTAAAATTTAAAGCAACAAACAAAAATCCCTGATATCCCATGACTTGGACCAAGAAAATATTAAATTCCCTGACTTTCAATGACTGGAATAGACCTTTTAAAATTCCATGAGCCATGGGAACCCTGTTAAATGCTCTAGAAATACAAAAAGGGATCAAACGAGACAAGAGACAAGAAAGTTTGGGATTTCAATTTAAAATAATCTGTTACCTGGCTGCCTTAAAATTTTAAGTTCAGTCAACTTGGCTTTTTTTTTTTTTTTAACCCACTTATGATTCATCACTAAATGAAAATACTAATATATCAATTTAGTATTACTACAATGTATTAGAGACTCGCATTAAACCCAAAATGTTGGTAATGATCCAAACCTTGAGGTAATATCTAAACGTCCTTGTTTCATCACAAAACATGATTTAATATGAATCAACCTGATTACATTAGGATCCATCAACACAAGTCATATTTAAGAGTCTGATCAATGAGAAATGGCTTTTAAAGCTATTAAAACTGCCTAAAATCAGAAGATGATACTAGAATACTGCACAATTACAAGAAAGACATTTAACCGTTTCATGAAACGCGTCAAAGCGGTCCGAACGCTCGCTTCAAATCCAATGAATCCCTGCGTCGGAGTCCTGTTTTAAAAGGCTACTTCAAAACCTGCTTCGATTACCAAAGTTCAAGCCCTCTGCACATGTTTGGCTTATTATACTGCATTCATTGCATGAAGAGACCTGAAATAATTTCAGAGACATCTTAATGATCCTGAAAACAGGCATGATTTTCTTAATCAAAACATTATTTTATTTTATTTTATTTTATTTTATTTTATTTTATTTTTCAATGTGCTTATTTGTCATGCAAGTAATGTCACAATGCAAAAAAATCTTAATGATCCTAAAAACAGGCATGCTTTTCTTAATCCAAAACATTTTATTTTATTTTATTTTATTATTTTATTTTTTCGATGTGCTTAATTGTCATGCAAGTAATGTCACAATGCAAAAAAATCTTAATGATCCTAAAAACAGTCATACTTTTCTTAATCCAAAACATTTTATTTTATTTTATTTTATTTTATTTTATTTTATTTTATTTTATTTTATATTTTATATTTTATATTTTATATTTTATTGTATTTTTCAATGTGCTTAATTGTCATGCAAGTAATGTCACAATGCAAAAAATCTTAATGATCCTAAAAACAGTCATGATTTTCTTAATCCAAAACATTTTTTATTTTATTTTATTTTATTATTTTATTTTATTTTTCGATGTGCTTAATTGTCATGCAAGTAATTTCACAATGCAAAAAAAATCTTAATGATCCTAAAAACAGTCATACTTTTCTTAATCCAAAACATTTTATTTTATTTTATTTTATTTTATTTTATATTTTATATTTTATTTTATATTTTATATTTTATATTTTATATTTTATATTTTATATTTTATTGTATTTTATTGTATTTTTCAATGTGCTTAATTGTCATGCAAGTAATGTCACAATGCAAAAAATCTTAATGATCCTAAAAACAGGCATGATTTTCTTAATCCAAAACATTTTTATTTTATTTTATTTTATTTTATTTTATTTTATTTTATTTTATTTTATTTTATTTTATTTTATTTTATTTTATTTTATTTCGATGTGCTTAATTGTCACGCAAGTAATGTCACAATGCAAAAAATCTTAATGATCCTAAAAACAGGCATGATTTTCTTAATCCAAAACATTTTTATTTTATTTTATTTTATTTTATTTTATTTTATTTTATTTTATTTTATTTTATTTTATTTCGATGTGCTTAATTGTCAAGCAGGTAATGTCACAATGCAAAAAAATCTTAATGATCCTAAAAACAGCCATGATTTTCTTAATCCAGAACATTTTACTTTATTTATAAAAAACAGCCATGGTTTTATCAAAGCACATTCTGTCATCATTTAATCTAATTTCTTCATTCAAAATTCTATACAGAAATTCCATCCTGTTCTATTTCTATATGTTACCATGTAAATAAACAATAGTCAGAAAGTAGTCAAATGCATCAACAAATCCAATTCATTTCTTTGTATTTTATTTATTTAAGTTTATCCACACTTTGACTTAAATAAATACATAATTTAACCGATTCATGAAACGCGTCAAAGCGGTCCGAACGCTCGCTTCAAATCCAATGAATCCCTGCGTCGGAGTCCTGTTTTAAAAGGCTACTTCACGACCTGCTTCGATTACCAAAGTTCAAGCCCTTTGCACATGTTTGGCTTATTATACTGCATTCATTGCATGAAGAGACCTGAAATAATTTCAGAGACAGCAAACGATAAGAATAATGACTTTCTAAACGACTAGGCCCGCACTCCTAGCTCATTTTCTGATAGTGCTGTAGCCCGCTATATTTAGTTGTGTACTGTTTAAAAGTCTGTCACAATCAATCTCCTGACGGCTGGAGCGCTGGCTGCGGTTTGCAGATGCTCTGAGGGGCCAAACGCGCCGCCGGACGCCGCCCTCTGACACCATCAGAGAATCGCTTGAACCCCGGAGAGAAAATCAATGAGACCAGATGTATTATGAGATAGAGAGGCTCTCGTTCGTAGAAAATGAAAGTCATGTGAAAAACCGCAGGCGCTGTGATCCATTTTGCACAAAACGCTTTTTGATGGTCTATTGACGAACTGCAGCTTTTCAGCTAGCAGTGGAAAATTGATCCGTGTTGTTAAGATAACAGAAATTTGTCTCTTTGTCAGTCATATGTTGACAGAAATGTTGGATGCATGCATAACAGCACAAACAGTGAATTACTTTTGCTGCATAGGCAAAACAGTTTTGCAGCATGTGCAGTGGGTGTTGCAAGGCATACTCTTTAATTTTATTTTATGTAGGATCTTAATGATCCTAAAAGCAGGCATGATTCTCTTAATGCCAAACATTTGTTTTATTTCATTTTATTTTATTTTTTGTAATGTCACAATGCAAAAAAAAAAAAAAAAATCGTAATAATCCTAAAAACAGACATGATTTTCTTAATCAAAACATCTTTATTTTATGTTATTTTATTTTATTTTATTTTTTGTAATGTCACAATGCAAAAAAAAAAAAAAAATCTTAATGATCCTAAAAACAGGCATGATCTTCTTAATCAAAACATTTTTATTTTATTTTATTTTATTTTATTTTATTTTATTTTATTTTTTTTTTTTTATTTTATTTATTTATTTATTTTATGTGCTTAATTGTCATGCAAGTAATGTCACAATGCAAAAAATCTGAATGATCCAAAAAACAGGTACACACACATATACATATATATATATTTTTTTTTTATTTTATTTTATTTTAAGTATGGATAAACTTGAGTTCCTTTCCTTCAGTTCTATAAGTGTGAATCTTGAAATATTACTAATAATATCTGGCCCTGGACCACAAAACCAGTCATAAGGGTCTTTTTTTTTTTATTATTGAAATTTATACATCATCTGAAAGCTAAAATAAAATAAAGCATTGATATACGGTTTGTTAGGATAGGATAGGAATATTTAAAATTCTGCGGGTGCAAATGAAAAATAAAATTGAGCAAATCACATTTAAAGTCATTAAAGTGAAGCTCTTAGCAATGCATATTACTAATCAAAAATTACTAATTAAAAACAAGTTAAGTTTTGATACATTTACAGTAGAAAATCTACAAAATATCTTCATGGAACAAGATCTTTATTTAATATCCTAATGATTTTTGGATAATTTTGACTCATGCAATGTATTTTTGGCTACTGCTACAAATATACAAACCTGTGCTACTTCTGGGTCACATAAAAAAAATGTATAAAAGTTATGTGGTTGAGATACAACTATATGAAAATCTGAATTCTGGGGTGCAAAAAAAAATCTAAATGTTTAAAATCACCTATAAAGTTGTCCAAATGTTCTTAGCACTGCATATTTCTAATCAAAAATTAAGTTTTGATATATTTATGGTAGAAAATATCTTGATGGAACATGATCTTTACTTAATGTCCTAATGATTTTTGGCATAAAATAAAAAAAATAATAATACATTTTGACCCATACAATGTATTTTTGGCTATTGCTACAAATAAACAAACCTGTGCTGCTTAAGACTGGTTTTGTGGTCCAGGGTCACATAAAAAGTTATAAAAGTTATGCAGTTGAGATACAACTATTTGAAAACCTAAAAAAAAAAAAAAAATTAAATTAAATGTTAAGAAAAATCACCTTTAAAGTTGCCCAAATTACGTTAGCAATGCATATTACTAATCAGAAATTAAGTTTTGATATATTTATCGTAGAAAATGTACAAAATATCTTCATGGAACATGATCTTTACTTAATATCCTAATGATCATTTGACTATTGCTACAAATATACCTGTGCTACTTACAACTGGTTTCATTTAGAATCTTAGGGATGCTTCAAGCAAATATTTTAGGTCCAAGGCTGACAAAAAAAAAAACTGTGAATAAAGCTCCACAACTCCAGCTGCAGCAGTGTACACTAATATAACACAAGGCTACCTCACATTCAGACAATCCTCTATTCACCCAGAGACCCCTGAGAGATGTGAAGATACACGCGCTCGCTGGCTCTAAACAAAACACGTGCTGGAAATATGAAAATGTGTCTAAATTGATCATTCAAAGCGCGCCGCCGCACTTCAAATCTAAACTCTGGCTAACCCTGACGAGCCCTAACATTAAGAGCAGAAAAATTAAATCATTTTGAAATTGAATTCTAAACTTCAAAACAAGCGGGTCGGCGTCGGTCGTTGGCGGCGGGGCGGTCTGCGCGCGTTTCTGGAGGCGGGCCGGGGCTCGTCTGGGGCCTCTGATGGTGATAGCACACTTTATCAGCCGGAGCCACAGTGTGGAGTCCCATCACAGTCTGGGTCTTCTCTATGGCTCCTAATTAGGGTAGAGGTAATTGAATCGCATAGAACAAAGCCGCAGATCTCTACAAGCGTGGAAATCATTCTGCTCGCACCTACAGCAGACGTTTTTTCATCTGGCTGCGCCATTGAAAGCGGGACCGAGCTTGGCCCGAGGATAAAACACACAGCGAGCACCTGAGACCCAACACGAATGCATAATGCCGCGGAAAGGCCTATAGGGACGTCCAGACCGGCCCAAAGCCTGCCAGACTTGGACGCAAATCCGCCTTTTGTCGGCCAAAGACAGATTCTGGTGCGGTGGTGGGACATTCTGGTTTGAAAGTACATGCACACACACAACGTCTCAGCGCAACTCTACTGAAGCTGCTAAATCGCTCGGTTAACCTCCGTTAGATACACATGCAACATTTACGGTATAAAACCGGCAGCTGGAATTTTACCGTAAAAAATACAGTAGCAACGTTTTACGGTTTACAGTTAAATTTACAAGTAAATACTGTAATTTAATTAACCCTTTAGCTGTCACTCCAATTTGGAAACACAGATGTGAAAATGCAATATTTAAACATTTTTTTTAAATTCATGAACGTTTTGTGATATGATTTTTTTTTTTTATTATTATTGAAATGTATACATCATCTGAAAGCAAAAAAAAAAAAAAAAAAAAAAAAATCAAAATATTGAGCAAATCGCTTTTAAAGTCATCCAAAAGAACCTCTTAGCAATGCATATTAGTAATCAAAAATTAAGTTTTGATATATTTATGGTAGAAAATGTACAAAATATCTTGATGGAACATGATCTTTATTTAATATCCTAATGCTTTTTGCCATAAAATAAAAAATAAAAAAACTCTAATTTTGACCCATACAATGTATTTTTGGCTATTGCTACAAATAAACAAACCTGTGCTGCTTAAGACTGGTTTTGTGCTCCAAGGTCACATAAAAAGTTATAAAAGTAATGCGGTTGAGATACAACTATTTGAAAACCTAAATTCTGGGGGGCAAAAAAAAAAAATTAAATGTTGAAAAAAATCAAGTTGCCCAAATTAAGTTAGCAATGCATATTACTAATCAAAAATTAAGTTTCAATATATTTACGGTAAGACATTTACAGAATATCTTCATGGAACATGATATTTCCTTAATATCCTAATGATCATTTGACTATTGCTACAAATATACCTGTGCTGCTTACAACTGGTTTCATTTAGAATCTTAGGGATGCTTCAAGCAAATATTTTAGTCCAAGGCTGACAAAAAAAAAAAAAAACTGTGAATAAAGCTCCACAACTCCAGCTGCAGCAGTGTACACTAATATAACACAACGTTTTACGGTTTACAGTTAAATTTACAAGTAAATACTGTAATTTAATTAACCCTGTAGCTGTCACTCCAATTTGGAAACACAGATGTGAAAATGCAATATTTAAACATATTTTTTTAAATTCATGAACGTTTTGTGATATGATTTTGACGTGCATTTTCCATCATAGTGCAATGTCTGATTTTAAAATGTTTTCAAAGGATGATTTTTGAGATTTTAAGTTTTTCTAAAACGTGATAGGAAAAAAGGCAACAGAGAAAGTCTTTTAGTGACAAAGGACAGATCTCCTGTTATGAAGTAGATTTTTGAGGTGCACTCGTCATAAATCAATCTATTAATTTTCCTACATTATTTTTAACACAAAAATTGGTCAAATATCTATTTAGGAGTCTTAGACCTTTCCAACGATGTATAGTTTGTCATGATTAAATTAGGATTTATTTGTAAAATGGTGAAGTAAACGCAGGCGTCGCACAGGTGCGACGGGTGACAATTAAGGGATTAAAACCTAATTGTAAAATAGGTAATTTTCACATATTTTGTTTATTTAACTGTAAAATTTTAACAGAATGTGCTATTTGCAAGTGCAAGGTGTCATTTTGTATTATTTTTATTTTTTTTTTCAAAAAACAAATAGCTTTCAAAAAAGTACAGTTATTGACCATTAATGTTGTCTGGTGAATTTGTAAACAAAATTTAAATAGACAAAAAAAAAAAAATAAATTTGAAAAAAAGACAAAAATCATGATCAGAATAATTCAACACTTCTTACTTCAAAATGCAACTATATTACATATATAGTACATATATAGTATATTATATATAGTATTTTTGTGACACTGGGTTGCATAGTTTTCATTTAGGAGGCTTTTTTGTTTATGCACGCACATATTTACATGTGCAAACACATGCATATCCCATATATTTACATGCATGGACTCATTATGCCGATGCACACACCACATGTGAAAAAGAAAAACTCAGCCTGCTCCCAAGTCTCATCAAAAATCATCCCAATCGCCTCTTGTATTGTTTACTCTTCCTTCACCATGTTTTTGTTTGTTTCATAAGTGTATTTCTACTGTATGGACATTACTGTATAGCTCTATTCTGAATTTGTTTGGTATTTTTGTATTTCTCTTCACAAATGTAGGGAGAACTATTTGAGACAAAGCTGACAATGAATTTCCATCAATTTTACTATTGCTCAAAAGAGTTTATATTATATATAGAGAGTATATTATTATTTATAGAAAATGCACTCAGAAACTTAATATTATGAGAATAATTGCAGAGAATAATTGTTTTGTCATATATATAGAATATTAAATATTCATATTCTCAATTTGTTTTGTCTTTTTGTATTTCTCTTCAAAAATGTAAGAAGAACTTTTTGAGAAAAAATGATACTGATATTAAAAACAGCATTAAAGTGCAAAATCTGAGCAACATCAAAGCTTTTGATGACTGAATTTCAATAAATTTTACTATTGCTCAAAATATTTTTTTTTATATTATTATTTATAGAAAATGCACTCAGAAACATAATATTATGAGAATAATTGCAGAGAATAATTGTGTTGTGATTATATATATATATATATATATATATATATATATATAGAGAGAGAATATAAAATATTCATATTCTCAATTTGTTTGGTATTTTTGTATTTCTCTTCAAAAATGTCAGAACAACTTTTTGAAAAATGATACTGATATTAAAAATAGCATTTAAGTGCAAAATCTGAGCAATATGAAAAAAAATATTCACAAAGCCACTGAATTTCCATCAATTTTACTATTGCTCAAAAGAGTTTTGTTATATTATTTTTTATAGAAAATGCACTCAGAAACATAATATTCTGAGAATAATTGCATATATACAATATATATAAAATATAAAATATTCATATTTTATAAAAAGTCTTTTTTTTCTGAATGTTGTGTTTATAATTTATAAAAACACAACAGAAATGAATACAATCCAGGCCTAAAAAAAAAAAAAAAAAAAAAAACATTTTTCAGAATTCACATATCTATGTGAACCTCTTCCTTGAATTTAAAATATATTTTTTATATGTTTTTAAAAGCTAAACATCTGAATACATTCATAGTTAATGAGGCCAAAACATCTGGTTATATCCTAATTAGGTCATGTTTTCTGGGTTGCATGTTTAATGCGTTTAAACTCATAGATCCATGATTAAAAGATTCAATTAGTACAGCCGCTAAAGTCCATAAAGATCAAATCAGAACAGAGCGTTTCATAATCACTGTGAAAAATCACACATGTACATGCTAACAAACAGCAAAGCCTCCCTGAAGCTGTTGAGTTTTGCAGAGTTACTGGATTGTGTGCATATGAAAGTGAGACATCCTGCGTTCAGCATCTAGCAGACTGCAATTGGAGTGGCATAAAAACAGGACTGGCATTTGACAAGGCCATTAAAATGCTGGAGGCGTTTCTGAGCGAGCTGATGGGCTTCAACAGATGCCAGAATCTCAGAGCCTCTACTTTTCTCCCTCTCTCTCTCTTTGCACCCAACTGGCAGTGCCACACGCCTATTAAAGGCTGAGGGTCGTCCTCCAAATGTTCAACACCAATCACAGAGACCCTGCTCTCTGAAGCTCAGGTGTGAGTTCTCATTAGCTCCTGTGCTCTGGCCCAATTTGGACTGGGCCGTCTTTCAGAAACGCTCTCTCCGATCGCTCCACATCAACTCCGCTGAGCTCCAGAGAGAGACATTTGCAAGTTAACGGCCTTCCGCACTGGATTTCTGAGCCTGAGGTGAGGTCGCGCTACACATTTCGGCCTCAGAAACAAATAACGCAGAGCAGAATGTTACACTATTGAGACAGAATACATTATAAATAACTAATAACAGTAGAAATGTCATGAAAACTTAACGTTTGCATGCATTTTTAAGCATCGCAGTTTAAAACAAGTGATTTTAGGCTGTTAAAGCGCAATCAGAAGTGAAAGAGAACTCATTTCACTATACACTCAAAAATTAAAGGTGCTTCACAATGCCAAAATAAGATTTATTTATTTTTTTTTGTCTAAGTGGTTCCATAAAAAAATCTTTAACATCTGAAAAACCTTTCTGTTTCACAAAAGGCGAAAAAAGTAGGGCCCTATGAAATCCATTTAATTTTTTTTCCCAAATTCGTTTTTTTTTTTTCCTTCTTTTTTTTTTTCCCCATGTTCATTTTTCTGGATTTTTTCCATTTTAATTTTTCTGCACTCCTTTTTGATGGTTAAATAAAAATGTATTAATCAAAAATTAAACATACAATTTAACATCAATTTATTAAAGGTTTAACAAATGGTCATGAAAACTCAACGTTTGCATGTGTTTTTAAACATCGCAGTTTAAAACAAGTGATTTTAGGCTGTTAAAACGCAATCAGAAGTGAAAGAACTCATTTCACTATACACTCTTAAAAATTAAAGGTGTTTCACAATGGCAAAGAAGAACATTTTTTGTCTAAGTGGTTCCATTAAGAACCTTTAACATCTGAAAAACCTTTCTGTTTCACAAAAGGCAAACAAGTAGGGCCCTATGAAATCCATTTTAATTTTCCCAATTTCCGTTGTATTATTTTCCAAATTCTGTTTTATCCACTTTTAATTTTCTGGACTGCTTTTTGGTGGTTAAATACAATTGTATTAATCAAAAAAAGCATGTCTAATGAATTAAAATCATGAAACTTATACAATTTAATATAAATTTATTAAATTTGGTGACATACTTCTGATTAATTCTTCCAAACTTTGATAAATTTCATGACATTCCGCATTAAATAGTAATTTTCTGTTTTTATGACTGTGATCCTGTCAGTGTTTTCCGCATTGCAGAAATTATAGGGCCCTAAAAAAAAAGGTTCTTCAGATTATAAAATTGTAAGAAAGTGATGGTTCTTTAAGGAACCTTTGACTGAATGGTTCTTTGTGGAACCAAAAAATGGTTCTTCTATGTCATCGCTTTTTTAAAGCGCTTTTATTTTTAAGAGTGTATGCAGGCACTGCCAAAATACCCATCTTTGCAAGTATCCTCATAAACACAGAAATTTAGGTCTTAAGTAAAGTAAGAAAACACAAGCGTATATTAGACAGTATATTAGATCCGGGCAGCTCTTAAAGTGACAGCAGTCTAATATTCCTGCTGTCTGTCATTCATGCACTGTAAAAAAACAATTTGTTGAGTCAACTTACAATAATTTGTTACCCTGCTGCCTTAAAATTTTAAGTTCAGTCAACTCAAATAAGTTTATTCAAGTTGAAATGTTAAGTTGTACTAAGAGACAGCTATATTTGAGTTGACTAAGCTAAAAAAAATAGTTTGTTGAACTTAACAGCTGTGTTTGTTGCTCGGCTGCCTTAAAATTTTAAGTTGAATCAACTCAAATATCTACGTTGTCACTTTTTTCAACTTGACTGAACTTAAAATTTAAGGCAGTCAGTTAACTAATTATTTTAAGTATATATATATATATATATATATATATTTTTTTTTTTTTATTATTATTATTATTATTTTTTTTTATTATTTTTTTTTTTTTTGGTCACATCATCCCCTAAAATTCCTGGTCTTCTTGCAAAAAAAAAAAAAAATGTAATTGTGAACAGTATTCTAAGCAAAACAAATGTTTGTCTTCATAATCTTTAGTCAAATCCAAATAAATTTCTAAATTTACTTCTTACATTTCAGTCCTTCCTCTCCAACCAAATGGTTCATTTCTGCCATTGTAACACTCATTTAATTCCCAATCGATAAAATCAAGTCCAGTCACATTATTTATGATTATCCTAAAAAATACACCATTTTATGGAATACGTTCGGTTATATACCAGAAAATACATTAGAAAACTTTGACATAAATGTCCATTCAAAATCAAATTGCTGTTTAAAATCCCAATCCAACTAAGCATCAAGTCTGGCTGTCAGGTCCAGTTATTTTTCTCTTTCATTGCAGAAAGACAAACGAGTAAAACTGTTGTGTCGTGCCTGGTTAGGACATTATTTTTGTCACCATCCAGAAGCTGACGTCTTCTGAGGTAAATGAGGATGAACGCTCTAGAGCTCTCAGCGCTTTGGTTTTAAATCAAGACCATTTTATATCAAGGAAATAAATGAGGCGCTTTCAGAGGAAAGTGATTGGAGTCTTAAATACTTGGAGATAAAACAATGTTTCTCCATCAAGGAACAATTTCTGAAACGGATATACCCTCGATTCCAATTTCGCTCCAGCAAGAAAGAGGCGGCGTTTTTTTTTTTTTTAAAGCAATAAATTCCTCATTAATTCAATTCTAATTTGCCTCCGGTTCCTATTTCTATTATTGATAGTTCCACTTCTTAATACCCCAGATAAAAATAATAATAATAAAAAAAAGCTCTAACTCTAAGGAGACAGAATCCACGATAGCATCTAAATATTACTCATGCCAAAGAGAAGTGTGAAGTCTGATGAACATTTCAAAAGAACAATTATTTATGGATCAGCTAAATCTTTTCCACTTTTTAATTAAAAGTAAAGAAAATAGAAGCTAATTATCCTGTAAAGATTAGCTGGTGGGCATCTTTCTGTAAATTAGTTCTAATTAAAAGGAAATTGTCAAATGACATTCAAAGTGCTGTCCTTTAAAACAGACAGAGGGCGGGTTTTTTTTTTTTTCTTTCCTCGCCGGCTCTTAAGTCTTGATGTGGTCGTGTGAAGCTTACGGAGGGAGATTAAAATTCCTTCAGAAGACGAGGAGGAAGACGCCTCCGCGATGGGGAACGTGGCCTCTATTGGGCGTCCGTATCTGTGGAGTCCTCCTGGATCATTATTTGATCGCACTGATGGTCTAACTGTTTAACGCGTGGGTCAAGTGTGAAATACATTTTCTATTTCTACGATAACACACCGGAGAGGAACATCTCAGTGAATTCATCTCGGCTGCTCTGTTTCTAACCCAGAAAGAAATTATATTGCCCAGAGGTTGCACTTTCATTAAAGCATCAACTTTGACTCAGTATTGTTCAGTATTAACTATATGACTTTAAGGATAGTTCACCTAAAAATACTAATTCTGTCATTTATTCACTTTTTGGACTAAAAAAAATGCTTTTGTGTTCAACAATAGAAAGAAAGTCAAGTGAATAGCATTAAAAGCATGTTTTATTTTTGATGGAAAACACTCTCTAAAACTCCAAAGGGGTGTTTTTGCAGTGATGCAATACAGAAGAACCTTTTTTGGTTCCACAAAACCATTTTGAAGAACATTTAAAAAATCTGAAGAACCTTTTTCCACTGTAAAGACGTGGATGTTCCCTTTAACTTTCACCATTTACTTCACCATATTACAAATAAATAAATCCTACTCTAATCATGACAAACTATATATATATATATATATATATATATATATATATATATATATATATATATATATATATATATATATATATATATAGGTCTAAAACTCCTAAATAGATATTTGACCACTGTTTTGTGTTACAAATTATGTAGGAAAAGTAATAGATTCATTTATGACAAGAATGCACCTCAAAAATTTTATATCGTAACAGGAGTTCAGATATTTTTCACAAAAAAAAAAAAAATTATATATATATATATATATATATATATATATATATATATATATATATATATATATATATATATATATATATATATATATATATATATATATATATATATATTAGAATATTAGACTGCTATCACTTTAAGAGCTGCCTGGATCTCCATTGCCTTTTTCCCTATTATACTTTAAAATCATAAGAAAATCACTTTTAAAAATTATCATTTGAAGACTTAAAATCTCAAAATGCATCCTTTGAAAACCATTTTAAACCAGATATTGCACATTGCATTAGCATGGAAAATGTACATCAAAATCATATTACAAAAAGTTTTATTTCATGAACTATAAAAATTTGAATAGTGGATAGTGCATTTTCATGTCTATGTTCAAAATAAAGGAGTGACAGTTAAAGGCTTAAGAACCTTTATTTTATTATTGTTTATTATATTTTTTTTTTCCAAATTCCTTTTTTTTTTTTTTTCTCTGTATTCCGTTTTCCTCCATTTAAATTTTTCTGGACTCCTTTTAATGGTTAAATGAAATCGTATTAATCAAAAAAGCATGTCTAATTAATTAAAATCATGAAACTTAACATCAATTTATGAAAAGTTTCACAAAAATGACATGTTTAGGGCCCTATGAAATATTGTATTTTATTGTTACCAAATTCAGATTGTATTATTTATTCTTACAATAGCCCTGTGGATTTTTATTCACACGTAAATTCTGGGTTGTGTATTTATATTAACAGAAGGCATAAAAAAATTAAAATAAAATAATATATATAAATATATATATTTTCTTTTTTTTTTAAATGCCTCTTTTAATTAATGAAAATGTAATTTTATTTTTGGCAAGTAAAGAGGATTTACTATTAAAATTAAAAGTAATTATTTCTTTAAAAAAGAAAGTTGTATTATTTTTTCAACAGTAGTAGTAGTATTAACAAATATTTTTTTTTGTTTTTTTTGTCACTTAGTACAACTTAACATTTCAACTTGAATAAACTTATTTGAGTTGACTGAACTTAAAATTTTAAGGCAGCAGGGTAACAAATTGTGTTTTTTGTTTTTTATAGTGAAGTTCATATCGCAAATTTGATTTCATTTGATGACAAATGAAACATCTATTGATGTACAGAAAGTTTGTAGAGATGTAAAGACAGTATAGCTCAGTTGGAGACACTGTTGAGATCAGTTCTGAAACTCTAAAAGGAGGCTTTTGAGATTTTCTGGGGCCTGAGAAGTAGGGAACGTCTCCATTTAATCTCATTGCTCTCTAGAAGAAACAACTGTGACATTAAAGTCATCTGCGGCGTCTCTTTCCTATGGGTTACGTACTGTACGCGAGGTGCTCGCCGAAGACGACGTCTCGGGTTTCATGTTGATTTCATCATGTATCAGAGCACTTGGAGACGCTCCTGCAGTGTCACAGCATAATGTTTCTCAAACAGCGGAGCCAGGGGCCCTCGGAGGCCTCACCTACTGTCTCCAGAGCGTCTCCGGAGGGTATTTACACTCAGCTTTTATAGAGCAGCGCCAGTGTCACTTCTAATGATCCTGACGATGAGACTCGCCGGGAGACGCGTCTTCCTGCATTACAATTTTACTCATTTAATGTCATCAGAGAGTCAGAAACGCATCGGATGTGTTCCAAAACATAGTCTGCTGGCTAAACAGGCGGCTGGCTTCTAAGGAACCTCATAAGTGAGTGATTTAGAACACTCTAAAATGCAGATACTTTTACTTGCTTTCTAAACAAAAACAAGATTTTTTAAACAGGTGCACTAGCAGTCAAAAGTTTGGACACCCTCTCATTTAATGTTTTTTTTAAAGAAGTTTCTTATGCTTATCAAGGCTGTTTTCACTTGATTAAAAATGCAGAAAAAAAATGTAATATTGTGAAATATCATTACGATGCAAATAAATGTTTTTCTATATTAATATACATTAAAATTGAATTTATATCTGTAATTAAAGCTGAATTTTCAGAATTATTCAGTGTCACATGATCCTTCAAAAATCATTCTAACATTCTGATTTATTATCAGTATTTTTTTTTTTTTTTTTGATCATAAAAGGTTAAAAAGAACAGCGTTTATTTAAAATAAAAAGGTTTTCTAACAATATACACTACTGTTCAAAAGTTTGGGTTCAGTACATTTTTATTCTTTCTTTTTTTTAAATAAATTAAT